>MVJL01005941.1:0-51063 GCA_002156465.1 Macrocentrus cingulum | reverse complement strand
AATAATTTATTAATTATGCAGATAAATACTTGATAATGATTGGAGGACCTTTCCACACGCCGTGGACTGTCAAATACAACGGAAGATATTTTATATATATTATATTTATATTTTATTTTATATAGATTTTAATTGATTTTTTATTTCTTAGGGTCGTTCTATCCGGCGTGGAATATAATAATTTATTAATTTTTTAGATAAATACATAATAAGGATTGGAGTATCTAGATAAATACATAATAAGGATTGGAGGACCTGTCTACACGCTGTAGAACGTCGAATAACATGGCACAAATTTTTATAATGATTTTAATTAATTTCCGGTTCTCTAGGGGTCTTCCGCCGGTGTGGAATTGCTTCTAAATTTGTAGACTGAACATCTGAAAATTTCTATAGGACTCATCTACACACTTTGGATTGTGGTATACGAGGGCAGAAAAATTCTTATACTGATTCAAAGTATTTCTCGTACTCCTGGGGTCTTCCACCGGATGGGGAACTGCTATGCTCCGTGAAAAACAGTCAAAACGCTTCATCACTGTTTTCCAACCCTAAATTTTTTTTGTATACTCTGAGTTTAAAGTATCACGTCTACATGTACTGTACTCTTCCTACACCGGAATGCTATCAAAGACAATGTTAACTAACATAAATATCGAATTTTTTTAAACTCTAGGATAACTTTAACTAGCGTTAGCACGTAACATCAACACTGATGTGATCAGAGCGCCGAATTTATTCCTAACTGTGTACGACTTTGCATATTTTTAATCGTTGAATCCCCCGAATAGCGACTCCAGGACTTGATAGTGTCATGCCGTATCTTTCTAGTAATAAAAGAAATGCTCAACAATAAATGTATATCTCACTTACCAACGATGAATCTGCAACTCCTGGCGGGTACTGCTCCTGCTGCTGCTGTTGTTGCTTTTGGTGCTGCTAGCTTTGTTGTGATATCTTGTATTCAATGAGTCCGGGATCCTTCGAATCATGACCTTAATAATTAAAACAATTCCTTTCAGTTAGCGTTTTCTCACTTGCAACAGGTAAAATAAAATGTTACCGAATAATAACTATAACCTCTAAATATGCTTCCGAATCTTACCATCGTAATCTGATTTGCTGACATGTAAAGGGCGTACAACTCAAATCATGTGCCGTGGAATAATTGATTCAGGTCTTTCTATCAACATTAATCCTCCAAAACCATTTAATTTCGCGGATATTTTCATTTATCTGCTATGGATTTGCCGTCGTGCGTTTGTACGAGACAGAGAGAGACAAACTAATATCGATTTTACACAAAGATGGCGTCGATGAGCTGTTCTATAGTTGGAATCCAACTTTTGGCGGGCTTTTTCAACTTTATTATTTTTCTTGTCTGAAAATTCGGCATATTCATTTATTGTAAATTCAATTGTCAATCCATATAAAGTAATAAACAACAAGGTGACTCAATATTTTCTTTTTCAATATCTTAATGGAAGAACGATGAACTACGATTTATTCAAGTACACGGCATACACGGTATGTGGGGGTCCGAATAGACACAAGTCATGTTTTTCGATATATTTCGCTAATGCACGAGTGGCGCTACATTCCAATGGAATATAATTTTTAGCGGTCATCTATCCAACTATAATCAGCCAGTGTTAAATTTTAACGCAGCGTTATAAAATAACGCACCATATATGTGTAAGTCCAGCCATGGTATGTATTTATGTATTACTCAATTTGATGGTGTACCTCTATACACTCAAGTTACACAGATGACATACGTCATCAGTAATACGTATTACTGTACGTACACAGTAAGCATTCCATCCTCCCAATTTTCACTCATTCATAACATAAAAATTACTCCATAGTCTGATATGCCATCAAGAGAGGGAGAGAGACCGCGCGAGCGAGTGCTGTAGTTTATTTTCCTTCCTTTGAGTGATATTACAAAAAAAAGTGTTGCATAAACTCTCTTATTCTTGTGTGAAAATTGTACTACCCATGATGGACCATCCATTGTGTCCCTGTGTGCTCAACTGTATTAATTCAATCTAATAGAAAGATCAAAAGTGCAGAATCACATTGCGAGATGTTTAATCATTACTATCAAAACCATTCAAATTTACATGGGTGTATATTTTACCAGTATTTCAGCTCTGACACCATAATAATGTGAATTGCCAGCCAAGCATGAACACAACCACCGAACGGTTACAATTATTTGGATAATTCACCAAACCACCATATTTTCATGCGACAACGAATTCTAATCATCAATTGGCCGTCATGCTCTTGATATGTTGCATTTGGTGAGCGAATGATAATAATTGTTAATTTAAATGAACTAACCTAATCAATATTGTGCCTCATAAATCGAAAGATTTTGGGAAAAACTAATATTTATTGTTGTTCTTTGCAGATAGAGAAAGGATGGGTTGTGTCAATAGTAGAGCAGACATCAATGATCTCCATCCAAACATTTTCCAAGTAATGAACGTCGATGATTTGGGAAATCTCATCACTCCAGGACGTTTAGAAGTCACAGAGACGGATATTGTGCTGCATCAGAGGGGAAAACAGCCGGTTAATTGGCCTCTCAGGTGTTTGAGACGATATGGTTATGATTCGGAAATTTTTAGCTTTGAATCTGGACGAAGGTGTTCCACCGGTCCTGGAATATATGCTTTCAAGTGTCGCCGAGCAGATCAACTATTTAATTTAGTACAAACAAACATTCAAGTACGTATTTTAATTTTAAATCCATAATATCAGTGTTTATAATTCAATCGTTATTCTTGTAGGTTTGTAATAATGGCGCAGATGACACAGTTTCACGGGATTTGTCGATTCCATCGCACGCCGGTCCAACGTTAACACGAATGACAATACGAGCCGAGCCAAACTACCTTGATCCAACGCCTATGCGCGTTAATTGTCGTGAAAATGTCCGATTTCCACACAGCCAACAGAATGGAATTGCCCGATTGCCAAGTGTGAGTAGCAGCAGTGGCCCAATGTCGCCTCAGGGTACAATAAGTTCGCCCTCACCGCCTCCAATGATGCTTCCACCTGCGCCACCGATCCCACAGTCTCATCCATCGGCTCTCTATGTCAATGAAGAAGTTTTATCGAGTATGACGATAGAATTAGAGCATAATAACAACAAAAGCCTGCGGCGAACCATACAGAGGTCTTATACAATAAGTAGCACGACGTCCAGCGGCGGTTTTAATTCCGAAACACCGCATGAAGTGCACAATCAGAACAGACCACCACCGCTGCCAATGGCTTCTTACATGAACATCGATATAAGCAGCGATGCCAGTCCACTGTCGACTTCTCACAGTATTTCCATTTCAACGCCGCTCAGGGACGACGTGAATCAACCGGACAATTCGCAGCATGCCTACATGAACATTAATCCTGGCCATGAAACCGTGGATGGTTCAAATTCACGAAATCGAGTGTCTACACTGGCACTAACTCCAACCGAGTGGGACGACAGTGCTCGTCACTGTTATGCCAATCTCGAGCCAAAGGAAATTGAGAATTTGCGAACGAAAATCTCAGCCAACCCCGGAAATGTGGAGAAAACCTCGCTGCATCCGACACCATCGGTTGAAGCAATTCGAGAAGTTAATTATGCGGTTTTGGACCTCGATAAAACTATGATTTCAGTGACTTTGTCGCCTGATGGCAGTAATTCGCTGCCTTCACCACCGGAATCGCCGAATAAACCGCAAAAAGGATATGCCACGATTGATTTTAATAAAACTGCTGCCCTGTCGCACTCTGTTAATCCAAATGGAGTTAATGACAATGAGGGATCGAGGAAAACACGACACAATTCAACGATTAATGATCTGACTGCACCTACCAGGCAAACCTCGTCAATAAGTGAGTAGAAATCACGTGAAAATTATTTTATTGTCTCTTGTGTGTATATATATTTCTGATGTTTCAACGAAACCAACTTCGGACACGTTACTATGCCTCAGAAAAAAGATCTCACGTTATAGAAAATACGTCGTGTTGCTAAAAGTTATTAAAAACGAAGGATAATTTGCGAAATAACGTATTTAAATCATTGTTTGCAGTTAATACTAGATAAAATGTCTTTAAAATTCGATAAAATAATTTTGTTATAATTGTAAAAAATTGTTTAGTTAGATTTTTAATTCAATTTCTAGAGAAAAAATATTGTTTTCTTTTTTTTTTTTGGCTTTGCAACGCGAGGTATAGAATGTAAATGTTAATAAGTTTACAAATGAGTTACTTGTATTATTAGCTGAAAGGTTTTCTGGTCTATATAAATATAATATGGTGATTTTTGGACATGAATATATGCTCATGTATACACGAGATTTCAATCCCGCAATGTAATAATAATGCAAATACTGGAAATATGTGCCTGTAGTAATTACACTCTTTTGTCTGAAGTTGTTAACGAAAAAACCAAAGGATAATTGAGTATGAAAAATATCCAATGAAGGGCCTAGTTGTTTTTTGGGTAGCTATGAACGCGATGAAATATTGTGTATTATTGTATGTATAATTTTATTGATGCGTTGAGAACTTGGTTACAAAAACCATCAAAAGAGAAAATTTTTCACTATACCAAAATGTTGGTAAAATATTAGAAGTACAAAAGTACAAAGAAAATGTTTTTTTTTTTTTTTAATTGTGTCCAGTGAGATAACAACGAAATAAAGAATAGGAAAAAAATGACAAAGAAAAAAAAATTGATTAAAATAAATTTAATATTGTTGATGAAAGGATTTTAAGAAAAAAAAATTGACGATCGATTGTAATAATGTTAAACAAATAAAATTCAACTTTATTATTAAATTTTTATTATTACGTTAAAAACTTATAAATTGAAAAAAATTTATAAACAAATAAAATAATCTTCCGTCTGACATTTTTGTGCCAAGTGAAAAAACAAAAAAAAAACAATAACAAAAACAATAACAAACTATTTTTAAACATCATTAATGATGATTTAGCTGAGTATAAAAAGACATTTTATGTTTCAAACAATAATTACATACTATAAAAAGTAATTAATTGCTCCATTTTTCTATCAACAAAAGGTTTTATGACTGTGTATTAGTATTTAGGCTGTAAAAAAAATTTATATATTTAAAAAAGTAGCCAAAAAGAAGAAAAAATCGACCATTGTCTTACAATTGGATTTCGTCAAGTCATAAAAAAAAACATTGAAGATATTTGACATACATTGAAAAATGTTTTACGTGTCGCGAAGTGTTATACACGCATGATCGGCACAAAAATCGCACAGAGTACATACAAAAATTTCAAGTACAGTATCTTATAATATCTTATAAAAAAAATGTAAATATGTGTGGCGTAACGTATTTTGTATTGGAAAAAACCGCTCTGTATCCAATGGCTGTGAAACGTCATTTGCCACAAATGTTATGCTCCGATTAATATATATATGTATAAATGACCTTATATGAATATTATTAACTGTTTATACAAGAAAACCAATGAATAATCCAGTGAAAATCACGCATAGTAAGATTTTAATATTAAAAAAACAAAAAAAAAAAAAAAATAGATTTTAGGAGACCTAAAAAAGAACAAAGGTTTTATTTTTCTATGAGAGACAGAGCTTCTCATGGTCGGAAAAAAATGCCAATGACTTAAATATAATCATTTGGCTATGAATAATATTATAACATGTTATCTAGAAATATCATTGCAAAAAGAAGACACTAAAAAACATAAAATTTAATATATATGTATATGATATCCGTCATTATACAGTCGTTATGTATATGAAAAATATGGCACAATATGATTTATCAGTATAAATCAATAACACATAGTATAAAAAAAATTATTTTATCTGTAATCGTTTATATTGTCCCAAAGAAATTATTAATTCTATTAATTTTTCCATGACATTCATTCATCAAATATATAACAAATGTTATTTGGAATAAAAATGCCTTCTATATTCAAAGAAAATTTTATTAATCTTTTATTTTTCATACAGCGTAAGAATTTTTTTAGCCTAAGAAAAAGTTAAAATACCCAACTAATCTTATTGACTCAATCAACAAAAAAAATCCATAAATATCTCAAAAACTCAGGCTTAAAAAATATTTTTTTTAATTCCATAACGTCAGTTAATTGAAATAAAAAATTCGTTTAATAATTTTGTCTCTATAAGTAATCGACGAAGTTGTAAAAAAAAAGTCAAATTGTCAAATAAAAAAGAGAGACTTAATTATTACACAATGACAATTTGAGATACTTGACATAAAAATCTAACGAATCATGAAGTTAAATAACAATAAAAATCCATGAAAATTACGTAGCGAATTTGCGACGTCTGGCGAGTTCATGATCGATAAGATTAAAAATATCTGGATGACGATGATGAAGAGCGACGACAGGATGAGCACCGGCTTTGAGCAACAATTGAACAGTATTAATAAAGCCACTCTCAGCGGCAACCTGAAGAGCCGTCAAATTTTCATCATTAACTTTTTCAATTTGCACCAAAGACGAGGTCACTAGAAGCGAGACAATTTGATGAAACCCTCGAGCGGCAGCCAAATGAAGAGGAGTATTTCCCCCGGCATCCTGAACACTCGGATCCTCACCATTTTTCAACAGTCCATCAACAATGTCAATGTAATTTTTCCTGGCGGCAATGTGCAGAGGAGTTTCTCCATAGCGCGAAACAATTCCTGCCGGAGTGTGTGGCATGAGGAGACTGGCAGTGACCAGAGCTCCGCACTCGAGTGATTCATGCAGAGGAGTTTCCCCACGATCGTTTTTCAGCGTGGGATCAGCACCGGCCTCGAGCAATTTCTCCAAAGCCGTCTCTATCTCACTTCTCTGATTATTATCTGCTCAAAGAAAAAAAAAAACAATAAAAAGAATACCCCACATAAAAACGCCAAAAAAAACTCACCAAAAATCGTAGATGCCGCGAGGAAATGTAGAGCACTGCGTCCCTGATGATCCTTGTCATTAACCGCGCCAGCCTTGGCAAGAATGGAAATAGTTTCAAGAGCCTCTTCAAAGTCATAGTGTGAATTTTTCGAGGCATATGCATGAGCCAATTGTCGCGTAAGTATATGGAGAGCTGTCAATCCACCACCGGCTTCTTTAACCCCCGGTGAGCATCCATACTGCAAGAGTTCCTTGACAAATTTCAGAGCATTGCCGACAGGACCAGCGTGAACAATAGCCCGATGCAGTGCAGTCTCGCCGCGGGGAGAACGAACTCCAGGATTGCAACCACTGGATAATAAAACGCTGTGAAGAAAAGCGCCAGAGCAAAGACAAAGAAAAAAAACGATCAATCTAAATATTCATGTATGTAAAACACAGAGAGGTAAATATCAAGGTCGACTGGTTGCGGGTAAAGTATAGTAATTAAGCTTAATAATATATGATAAGAAATTATCCAATGGAAATTGTTGATTTTTTATTAAGATGAATCATCGAGGACTTTTATTCTTACCAGAGCACGGGCAGGCAGTGATTAGACGCTGCAACAAGAAGCGGTGGATCACCCGAGACATTCCAATCCGGTTCATTGAGATCACGAATCAGACCGGTGGTTACAAGTTTTGCAATTAGCTTCGCGTCACCCTGACGCACTGCCTCATGAAAGTCAATATTGTCCAGATTGCAATTTAAATCTTCCTGACTTGATTCAAGTGATTTTTTTCCACTCTGATCTACATTTTGAAGATTTGTTCGTAAAATTTCAGCCATCGAGCGCTCGAGCTCATGCAGAGTATTTTTTAGGACACTCGAGTCCAACGAGTTAGTGCGATGAATGGTCGGATGCGATGCTGTGTTGCAATTTGCCTCGCCAAAGTCACTGTGACTTGAGGCTGACAGGGAATCCGAGTCTCTCTTGCTTTTAACGCCGATACCAGATGAATTATACCCCGATGAATTCTCCTCACTGATTTCATGGCTCTCCAGACTGCTTGTAGACACGCTCGCTGGCTCACCCATGCAGATATAGTCTTCATCCCACGCTTGGATCCCTCGAGAGTCAAGAAACACCTCGAGATGACTTGAACACTGCTGACTCGTGAGAGTAGCAGTGGTGTTTGGATGGTTTTTCACCACTTTTTCTTGGCAAATTGTATCTTGGCACACGTCAGTCATTGTCTATCAATGGTAGAACTGTTTCACGCTTGAGTACAGAAGCAACACTGACCGACACTCAAATCCAAGTGGCTCAATTCCACTTGGTGTTAGTATTACACACGATTCACGCGCCACTTGATCGATCGATCGATCTTTTTGACACGAAAACCGGCAGTTTTTCCAGGGGATATATGTGCGAACGCGCGTGCACTCTCTGTTAAAGTGTGGAAAAAATTCACTTGAGGTGAGAAGACTGTGGGAAAGATTGAGAGCGAACTCGGTTAGTATGTACTACCGGCTCCACTTGATCGTCTTCCTCTGTTCCATCGAAACTCGCTTCTCTGCCTCTGGTTACGTCCTACTTGTTGGTCGTTTTGTCACCCCCTCTCTCCACTGCGCGACAGGATTGGAGCCATGCAGAAGAGCATTGGCGCCGCTAGCTTTGGAATCTCGGCAAGCATGGAAAAATAATGAGGGAGAGAAAGCGTCTGACATATGGTGTCTACATACATGCAAGTGGGACAAGATAGTATTTATGTTTCACACTATTTAAACGCGTAATGAGTCTAGGCATCCACGTGGCATCTCAAGTATTAGTCATCCAACACCTAAGATAACACACGTTATTATTTTCTAAACATTGTTTAGAATCCGAGACCTGTATACATACTTATCGCCTTGTCAATGCCAAAAGACTGCAGTAAAAAATGCTTTTTTCCCCGAATTTTTAACTTTCAATGAATGAAAAAAAAAATGTTATATTTAAGAAAAATCAATAAATAATGTTATGTCAGCTCGTGCACTTTTTTTTATTAGAAAGACATCATGTGTTGGATCACTGAAAATATTATGATCGAAATACAAAGAATAAGTACATGAGGATATTTAGTTATTTACTTATCAAGACATACGCGTATGTCAAAAGTAGTTTATTAAACACTTAGCTGTATTTTTTTTTTTTACTCTAAACACCCATGTGCTATAAACTCTTCACATTTGTTTTTTTCGTTTTTTTTTTTTTTACACACAAGTCAATTTTAAATAGAACAAAGAAACGATTTCTGTTTTTTTCACCTAATAATTACCAGAATTTAACATTTTTTTTTTTTTTTTTCAATGTTGCTGACAGAGTTTAAACTGAAAATAGCGTATGAGAAATATAAAACACATATGTTCACATCGAATGCAAATAATCAGCAGTAATTTGACGAGGCATAAACATTAATCAGCTTTAGTATATTTAATATTTTCCATTGCGATCGCCGTTGAGTGCTTTCCTGCAATTATATGACACTGGTTAAATATTATATCTATTGTTGCAAAATAGAGGGAAAAAAAAGAAGTTTTTTTTTTATTGTGGATTTCGTCAATTATGCCATTATATTCAACCTGAGTGAATTATTTTTTTTGAAAACGAAACCACAGAATAATATTTACCATTTTGTTTACCTGCTACGAGATCTAGAGACCGATCTGGATCGAGATCGACGAGCAGGACTTGCATCTTTCGAGCGGGATCGATCCTTACTGCGTGATTTTCCACGTCGGCCACTATTTCCGCCACTACGGCTACGGGAACGACTCGGCGACGATGAGCGTGAACGTGAACGCTTGCTTCGTGATCGTGAACGCGATCTCGAGTACGATCTAAAAGAGATATTTAAATAATTAATGATATTAATTGCAAATAAAAATAATTGCCTAACACACATGTGATTAATTTATTACTTATTGCTCCAACTAATAGTTGAATATCTGGTGGCAGGATTTTATACCACCCTATAGTCAAAAGAGCAAGAATTAAGATTGAATTAAACTAAAAATAAAATGAAGAAGCTGAAGAAGATTGTTGTGATATTCGCACACATAAATTGATAATTCCGGCAGATTTTTTTGCTTTCTTTTGTTTTCAGTCGTAAATTTTATATACCATTGTCTCTAGATGGCTGTTTAATCGCAGGTAGCAGAAGTACACACGCAAAGGCAATGATGAGAATCAGGGAGAGTGAAGACAAACACTTTATGCAGATGAAAGTCACGCGAGGGTCAGATGAATCGACGCAGAGTGGCTAGGTGTAGTGGGACCAAGGTGACGACGACGACGACGGCGGCGACGAAGACGACGACGGCAGCCGTGGCGACGACGCCAAGAAGAGTATGTTTTTTTTTTATTCCGTCGTTTCCTTTTTGATTTTAAACAAAAAGGAAGGAAGAATGGCGTGAGCAACCCTGAGGTGCTGTTGTTCAGTAAGTGCGTCGAAGAAGGAGACACTAGCCACTCTCGTCAGTCAGTGTGGCTCGTTTTCCCCCGTTTGCTCTCGCCCCTGCAGACGTGCAGTAGGAAACACCAAAGTAGATAGGTGCTCTACGCTGTAACTACGCAGTGTGTGTGTCACAAAGTGAACCCCAAGGCGAATCTCGCGACAATCTCGGTAGCAATCGCATTTCTCACATGCGAATACCTGCTCAGCCGCATCTCCTATAAATAATGGGGAGGATTACATCGGCAATTACTACCGTTAATTATTTTGTTTTTTTTTTCTGTTTTTTTTTTTTCAAACGTGAACATTGTGTGCACGTTTAACTTGTAAATATCATTTGATTATATTTCTAATGACAAACTTACCACCCAGGAGTAATAGTACTATTAAAAAATTAAACATAAATCTGTCAAAATTGCAAGCCAACTAAATTTATCTTGATATGGCTAATCATTCATTGTTGTATATAAAATAATGTTGATACATACTTGCGTTTCCGGCCACCCCTGTGCTTTGGGCAATCACGAGCATAGTGGCCCCTCTCGCCGCACTCGTAGCAACGATCCTCAGGATGGAAGGGCCGGGTGGCAGTACCACGTCGTGATCCTCGATCCTTTTGGCGTTTGCCGTTCGACAGCTCTACTCGGGCACGTCGGCCACAAATAGTTCGGCCATCCAGTCCTCGAACAGCGTCGTCAGCGTCTCGTGCGTCTTCAAATTCAACAAAAGCAAAACCCGGTGGGTTTCGTGCCACCCACACATTCCTCAGCGGTCCATAGTATGAAAATGCATCTTCCAAATCCTGTTTTGTCGCGCTATTTCCCAAATCACCAACGTAAACTTTACAATCCGATGGATAACGAGACATCTAATGATCCATGGCGGATAAACATGAAGAAAAAAAAAGATATTAATCAGTGGTGATTGGTGATGCAAACAAATGCTACAGCCTGCCGCCGTCGTCGACATATTTTCACTTGAGGTATTTTACTCGCTTACTTACCATAATCAGACGTACGGGATTACTATCCCTTTTGCGAGAAACAGAATGTAATATATTCCACTCGGATTTTCACTATTGATTACTTGAAATAATGACTCAACCAGACTCGTTGTACGCAGAGCCTTTGGCTGTTCTACAAAATGGCCACTCTGCAGATAATTTCAGTTCAACGACTTCTTTTATGACGAGTTTTTATGTATATGCCTACACAGAGCAAGTTTACATGTACTATAGGTTGTGCTACTGCTGCATGCTCTTTAGAGCGACATATTCTCGTTCTGGTTTATTGCCCAACAAATACTGATATGTACAGGTTATAAATTAATTATTATAACAAAAAATAATTGACTTCTTTTTAGTGGTTTTTTAAAAATTTGAATTATCTATTTTTATAAACGTTTTGAAATCAATTATCATTATCATATTCGAATTTCAGCGTTTAAAAATAACTAATCATCGGGCTCGCTACAGAACTGACCAATGAGACGACGAGAAAAGTACTAACTACGCAGTAGCAGACGAAGGGGGTAGAAGTGCGCTGCTGATGTGCGCACAAACTAATGCAGGGGGAAAGTTAGGTTAGGTCAGCCTCCCTAACCAAGTAACCCCTAATATAACCGCCAACCAACGAGTTGTGTTATGGATGTGTGCATTTTTGTGTGTGTACACACACACGGGTGAAAACGACTACTGAAACGAGAGAGTTTTTACTGCATTGACCGGATTGACGTGTGCGACAATGCCACAATTGTCAAATACTAAAGAAAGTCAAAGAAAATAATATTTAGCTACATACAAGTAGGTTGTAATTATCCATTAAGTGTCAACAATTATGTAAAAAGTTTTTCAAGAAACACGAATTTAACAAAGTACAATGCAAGAGGATACTTTCTCAGCTGCTGAAAAAATACTTTCCGACATTGAGAATGTTCTAATAAAAGACACAAGCTTGTAAGTATACAATAATTACATCAAGATCAATACCCATAAAAAGATTCATCCACACAACTATCATAACCTCTTTTTTCACCGTTATTATTTTAATTTTTTGTTTCATTCTATGGTTTTAGTTCCACAATCTGTTATAAAAACCACGACAAAACATTACAATAATTCCAATTTTCAGACAGAGCTTCGAGATTATTCCCGTGAACGACAATCAAAATAAATCTCCAGTGTACCACGAGGAAAATTCGCTTGGCCTGGCGTCCTGGTGTGTTCAGCCGCTCTACTGCTACACGTACAACCGTTTAATCGAGCTACGCGGGAAAAAACTACGCCGAGAGGATCCCAGCACAGCTTCACGATGGCTGATGGGCGCACTGCTGCTCAATCCCGATGTTGCGACCTTCTGGAACATGAAACGCGAGCTTATTCGAAGTGGGCGCCTGGATGCCCTGCAGGAATTGCACTTTACTCAAATAGTTCTCTACCACAAAGCCAAGTGCTTCGAGGCGTTTGCGTACAGACGTTGGTTAATTGAATTTCTTCTTGTCGAAGGCAGTCACCCGAATGTTGACGTTGAATTGATGCTCAAAACGGAGCGGGATGTCGCTGCTATGGCGGCAAATCGCTATGCCAACAACTACCACGCTTGGAGCCATCGTCAATACGTGCTCACAACCTACGAGGCTCTGGTACCAGCGAATTTCGACGCTTTTCTTCTCTCCGAGTGGGAATTTTCGCGTAAATGGTGCAGTCAACATATTTCCGATCACAGCGGCAATGCCTACCGACAATTTCTGCTCAAACGTTTCCTGCTCGTGGAGTGCCAAGCAAACAAATCTAAGCTCTTTTTCACGTCACAACACTTGGCCGAACGACGAGCCATTGTTCTGTCGTACATAAAATCTGGCGTGCCAGGAGATAGAATTTTACCGCTGTCCAATGAGAGCTGCAAACTGCTCGATCTCCTACACGGCAAAGAGAAGACTGAAAATACCGAAATTAAGCACGATCACATTCTCGTTATTCTATCCTACTGGATTGAAGATTGCAGCGTGAATGAAGACCTTATCAACTGTTATTCCGGCCATGAATCACTCTGGTATCATCGCAGATTCCTCGCGTACGCTCTTCGATGTCTTGAAACATCTTTTTTAAAGTATTCCCATTACAAAGCTGAATTTTTCCAGCCTCGAAACTACACGAGGCTCCACGACGATCAGTGCACTACTGAGGACTCTCAGGAGAGCAAGGGTTTGCTTGAGATTGCGTTTAAAAATCGTAATGATGAACTTATTGCGACGATAAAACAAAAAAATGATCATCAGCGTGATATTATCGAGAAATTTGTGAAATTTCTTGCTGTGCTGAGACTAAAATCGTGAAAATGATGAGATTTAGAATGTTTCAATTATACAAAAAACTAGGAGATTAAGCGTAATAATTAAACACTTAAAACAATAGATTGTGAATACTATTTTTTGAAGATGCCGTGTTTTTTTTTTTTTTTTCGTTCAACTCGCTCGTGACCTTGCGACAGATTATCTATTTATTGTTTGAAGTATAAATTATGTATCTGGGTTTTTGTAATTATCTCGTAAATATGGTTGAATCAATAGGCTTACATTATACATAGAGTACGGACAAAATTAACTCGAGATGCCCTATTGATTGTGAATTAGATATGTATCAGTCTATAGCGAAGTTTCGCTTATGCTTCGTCTATCTTTTTTATTTGGCATGGTCGAGTGCAGCACGGCGAAAATAAACTACACACTGTCGTTGACCAAGTAGTATCGGTGCAGTCGTGTACGTCGGCCGTATGGTTTTAATATTTTTAATACTGTTGTTTTAACGGGAGGAAAGATCAATCTGCAAATACTTGTGGATACATCTAAGTTATTTTCAACGAGAGGTGAATCCAAAAACAAGGTCGAAAGATGATGAGTAATAGTAGAATTTGTCCTTCGGCGTCATTCAACGCTTAGAAATGTTTGCGGTGCTATGAAATATTAGTGAAGCATAAACGAAAAAAATAGAATTCATGAAAATCATTGGTTGTCAGTGGAAGTTTGTTTAGTATGTTTTTTTTATGAAGAAAGTGTGTGTCTGCCATGTCAGATCAAGAACCGACTCGATCCAAACCACACGTGCATCCATTTCGCTCGTACGTGTCAACGCCAAATCTTCAGACTAGACAAGTTATTGTCGTGGAGAGCTATTTAGGAGCAATGTCACCTAGTGTAGAGACTGATACCGGAAATCGTCTAGACTTGCCTATGTTTCAAATTGGACCAGGTAAGCCATTATAGCCGCTAATGATTTCTGTTTTATCGTGTTTTTAGCCGCAGATAGTAACATCATTAACTGGCTATTTTTACGCGCATAATTATAGTTGAGTAGCCGTGAGTTAGGAATATCATATCGTGTTGTTAAAACAAAAACAAAAAACAATTTTTTTGTTTTAAGTGGAGCGATTAACACTGTTTTTTCAATGAATTTTTTTATTCCCTTAAAAAAATTTACTTGATTTTCTATTTTTATTTCATCAATGAAATTTGCGATTAGGATAATTTTTTTATATGAGTGATTAGTTATTTCGACAATGTTCTAGTAAATAATCCAAATGTACTTCCAGGAAACACCGCATTCCATCGGTAGAACGACTAATATGCGCGGCCTCGTGCCAAAAATATGTACGATTGTCCTGTTTCATCATTTTCTTTTTCCATTAGTGATTTTTCATTGTAACACCAACCACAACCACGCAGTCTTTCATATACTAATACTCATTAATATCATGAATTAATGCTGACTAAGAAAACCATTCAAGTTCAAGGTAACATTCACCTGATTTAACATAAAAATCCTCATGATTATTAATTTAGCACGATTTAACCTACTTTTTCTGCACAGCAGATAAACAGCCAAATTGTATACAATTTTTCTAAATTTTGTTTAGCCGACGATAAGCCAGGGAAAGCATTCCAGCGAAGTATTTCAGAAAAATCGGGATTTTCTTCCAAAAGCCATAGAAATCGTCCGACTGACTGCAAGAATACCGATCGAGGAGTCAAAAATGATAAGGGAAAATCATTATCAATGGGTTTGCGACCCGCCAGATATTCCGCACCTACCTTGGCGGCACCTGCGCCTGAACATCTTGCCATCAGTCTCCTCCAACTCGGATATCCTCTCGTGTCCATGCCCAGGTGAGTTGGTCCAAGTGATCTCAAATTATAGTAACTGTTCTACCTTGAAATCGACTTTTCACTTAACATGTCAAAGAAATTCATTGTTTTCTACTGAAAAAAAAAGTCATATTCATTGATGATTCGTTCATCTCCTTCGATTTATCCCATGTTAAATCGTCATGTACTCACAAGTTAGAATGCGTCCTTTCAACCATTTCTCTCCACTGTAAATATTTAGATGCCAAAAACGGTCATGAAAAGTTCCATCAGGCTATTTGAAAACAATTTATCATGAATTACCTCATTTTCACCGCATGTTGGATATCTGCCAGAGAATGAAACATCTGGCTAACAAAATTAGCTGCATTGTCAACTGGAGTAATTTTTTTTATCCCGATGTCCACTGATGTGCGTATGTGGTCCTGCATGGGATGGTTTTATCACACAATATCAATAAAATGACGTGATATTCGATCGATATAGGGGGCGCCGACGCAAAAGCAAAGATGTGACTGTGCGTGGCGAGTGTTAGTGATAGTGCACACAGCATACCATGAAGGAGCAAGGGAGCGCGAGTAAAGAAAAACGAGGAGATAAGAGTATTACCTCGAGAGAGTGCGCGCGGGCCAGAGCAGCGTCGGCACATTTTTACGGCCACGGTCGCATTGCCGTGTTCTCATTTGTGCTCTGAAAAAAGCATTACGAGATACACGAACACTCGCACATCAGCATTTATGTGCCAAGTCCAGTGAATTCCGGCATTTCGCTCTTTGAAAAAAAAAAAACAAAAAAAACAACAATATACTGGCAGTTTGGCAAGACGAATAATAAATAAAATAGTTTGGTGTATACGTAGATTCATTGCAGTACAGGAATTGTGTGAAGAAATTGTCAATTGAGTATACTCACCTGGACAGAGTACATGGTGGTTCATTGACGTTTTCGTCGATTGTCATCAGACAGACCTATAGATCCCTTTAATTGTCCAGTGTGTCGATGGATATGCATATTTCTAACTGTTTTGCTTGGCATTTAATGACATTTCAAGAATCGCAAGATTAATTAGTTTATAATCGATGAATTAACGCCAATTATTTGTCCAAATGTGTCTGCTGTGAGCTAGCAGCAACGCGGAAAAACAGTGGCGCCTCTCTACTGGACTGCCAATTACGACGATCCTACTCACCACAGGTGCACAATTTTTTCCTCTCCCCTCTCTCTATTAGTCTCGTTGCATCTTTCATTAATTAGTTATCTTAATTTGTTGTTTTGTGTCAATAAAATTGGATAATGTCAGTGACACTCATGTTTAACCTGAAAAATGTTATCACGCGAGTTGAGTTCAATGAGAGGTTATCGACAGAGTAAAAAAAAAATTAACCGTTAGATTTTTCTCTCTCAGTTGTATGCCTTGACGAGTTGGTGAACCCACACGTATAGAAGCACATTTACATGCGTTAGTTATTCGAGCTGTAGTTGTTAATTAATTTAATCGAGTTTAAAAAATATCGTTGGGCAAAAGTTATCTAGCGGAATAATCATTGAAGCTTGTCGGCTGTTGAAATTTTTCGAACGTGCTTGCCTCTTGTTTTTATGTAATTTTTGTCACCATATCGAAAAAAAATACATTGCATTACGTGTGTGTTCATATCATAAATGCATGCTGCTCGCGATCAACAGCCTTATGATTCAGTAGTTTCCAAGTCGTAAGTACAGCGGTGATGCTTATCATATGATTGATAGTACTCTTTTTTGATTAGATTTCATTTTGTAAGACATCGCATATTCAACTAGAATTTTTAGTTATCTCATTTATGAGATTGATCCGCCATAAACCGTGTGATCTTGTATATATTTGACCAGAAGATAAACAAGTATCACCAGTGTTAAGTGATTGTGCGCTCCAGTTATCATTTTATTAGATAGTGAGTATATCGTTGTGTGTATGTGGCTAGAATATGTGGTCATAACAACGTGCTACCTTCAAGACATGTACAGAATTTTATTTGAACTGAAATAATCTCATAATTTTTCCTTTTCAATTTTTTTCTCTAATGTAAGTACATTCTTGTGGCGAATTCCGATAGGGTTAGATACATTTTCGTTTCACCAATAATGTCGAGTATTTTTTGTAATATGCAGTTGAAAATGTTGAAATATATCGTCGTTCTTTTTCAGACCTCGCAGCAGTGAAGTTCGACTGGAAAATTTGCCACAGAGTAGCGACAGCGATGATTCCATTACATCTCATGCAATCCATCATCATCAACTTGCGCCTGGTCAAGCGCAGGTGGAGGGATGTAGTGTACCAAAGGTCCAAATATCGAGTCCCAACACCTTGGAATCGTCCACCATCAATGGGTGAGTATTTTTTTATCTTTTGTATTTATCGTTTATCACATCACTAATATCAATTGTGTGTGTTTATGAGAAACTACCACACTGTTTGATATTCGTTTAGTATTAAAAATGATCATCATCTGATGCTCATGCAAACGATAAAATAATTTTTTATGATTCTCAGGCAGATTATGCCTTATCAAAAGTTATACAGACTGTTTCGAATCAAAATACATGATATATCAAGTGCGGAAACATGTATTATCGATATGGGCGGTAACGAACGATAAATTTTTCCCCTCTAAAAGTTATCACGCTGTTTCGTGTTTTCAGTCTCAATAGAATTCTCGGCATTGGATTTAGTGTCTTTATAAAAATTTTCTAGTTCGCAATTATTTCTCTTCCAAGTTGATTAATGTGTTGTGTGATAAAATTTAAATTATTTTCTGTGAAACTATTTTGTGCAGTGAAATTATAAATGGAATCTAATGTTAAGACACGTGTCGCTCCGCCACGAAAACTCTCGCTGCAACTTCAATCGGCTTCAAAAATATTTCAAAGGTCTCGTGTGTCTTGGTGAGTTGCGCCATATTGTTTGCTTTTTGGTTTATTGACTGAAATGGAAATTTTTTATTTCATTCGTTATTCAGTGCCAGGCTTCTACATGCCTCAATTCAAAAATCGAACAAAAGACAAGCCACATGTTTGCAAGGGGCGATGCTAAATCTGGAATAATTGAGTAGTGTAGTAAAGGCTTCTCGATCTTGTATGTCGCGTATTTAGTCGAGACAATGTGTGGGGAGAATTCTTGATGTGTGTGTGTGTATGTATGTGTAAATTTATATTCTTTGTTTCGTGCCGGCATTTTCTGAGGCTTCTTATATATGCCACCGAACTGACCATCATTTATTCAGGCTAATCCTTGAGCACCTTGATCCGATCGCAATTGTTTTTTTCTATCGCATACAGAATGGAAATCCTCGATGATATGTAAAATCAGTGATTGCCAAAACATAGGTATTTCTAATGTGTTAAAACTTTTTGTTCAGAGATTTTTCCAAGTATTTTAATAGATATTAAATTTTACAATCAAAATTTTTTTCTACTAAGTAGGTATATACCAAAAATATATGGTTGGAATAATTTTATTGGAGTTAAACAAATTTATTTATGATCTCTGATCCATTACAAAGTCTATTAATAATGTCTAAATCTAAAACAGTAATTTTAAAGCATTTAAATGCATTAAATCCACTCGGTATCTTGAGATAAAAGATTATAGAAGAGCTGAGTTTATAACATTCTATTTTTATCACGTATTCTCATTTATGCAAGGCCATATTGATGATCCCAAAAATAGAATCATAATGGTAAAAATCCAAAAAGTCGATTCTTACAAAATAACGTTTTTTTTTTTTTCTTCCTGCTTGCAAATGATCACAAATCGTGATAATAAATCTACAACGGTGTTGCATAAATGGATTTTGGTCGTCAATAATTCAAAGAATATATTTTTTTACAAAGAAAATACGTCATTACCCACAGAATATTGCATACATACTGTCGTTTTTTTGTTATTTTTCCATTATTTTTTACTACCGTGACTGTCACGTCATGCTCAAGGCTGCATCAGCATAAGTTGTAGAAAAAAGTTTTAATTGCATAAGTAGAGGAAATTTTACATGTAAAATATTACAGTACATAAAATCTATATACTTTAGTAAGAATTCACAATCTGTATATATTTTATATTCATTGTCTATCAATGCTAAATTATTCCCTTATAAAAATATTTAAATATTAAAATATTGAAAATAATCGGGAAAATCAAAGTTAATACGACTTTAAAATTTTTATCTACACAGTATATCTTATCGACAAAGATTTATAAAATAGAAAAAATTAAATAACAGCAATTAAATGCCTGATATTTTAACTTAAAAACAATTTTCTTACATTATTCAATTTCCCTATGAAGATAATTTTCTGTTTTTAACTTGAAAAAAAATTATTAAAATTAATCTAATTAAAAAACAAGTTGTTCAATTGTGTTTTTGAATGATTATAAATTTTATTGCCATGTTATTTCAATTTAAAAACCATGAAATAACATTTATCTAGTGTTATTCCTTGGCGAAATTAGTGCAGAAATTGATTTCTTGTCTAAAGGCCGGAAAAGATCAGGAGGAGATGATTTATTTGTTGCTACATATTTATCAATCCTAAATGCAGTAGTGATAGGGACATGGTAGAATCTTCTGGGTGGCGCTGCTCAAGCGCGGTAGAACTTGGAGTTATGGCGGCTGAAGGAGACGAGCGACTGTTGGGACGGTATCGAGCGGACACGAGTCGTCGCACAGTCTGTGGAATAAGCCGCAATAACCGTCGGATCTGGCAGGCGATTTTGTTAGATTACGCGTTGTGTGTGTACAAAATTATCCCGTAAAACAGTCTTGCCCAGTGGGCTTCAAAACCGGCACACGGCAACGCTGATAAAATCCAGCCACGAAAACCGGTGTCTCACGGCATTTGCTTTGGTTGCTAAGTACTCTTTTTTACATGGACGCATGAAATAAACATGCGGCTAAATCTTGAGACAAGTAAAAGGAGGAAATTTCTGTCAGCGGATAACAGTCATGGATTAACCGTTGAACCACTACTACTACCAAGTGTGCATGAAAAATATGTCATTTGTTGGTGCTAGTGAATTGTCGTTGACAGGCGGATTTTTATAACGGGATCATCCACCACATTTTTTTTCAATTAAAATCCTGTCAGGATTTTTTTCATGCGGTTTACACAATTTTGATTGTTGTGTCGTGATAAAAAAAAACACTGGGCGTGATGTGAAGTGCGTTTGTACGTGGAGAGTCGATATATTCACCCTTTCACCCCCGTAACCAAGACATCATCATGACAATACACAATTCTTTTCGCCAAGTTGATATATATTTGTAGAAATTATATTCGTGCCTTTATACATGTGCTATATTTAACAGTTTTATATTATGATTCATAAATTATTTATGGATATTATATTGCTTCATGTGTGAGTGAAAGTTTGAGATAACTTTTCGAATAGAACGAAACAAATTTATTGGAGTTACGTTTTTCATTGTGCTTGTATTTTTATACATATTAACTATTCAATCAGTGCATGGGGGAAGTTACTTCTTCCTCTAAAGAATCCATAATGTTGTGCTTCGTACAGGGATTTCATACACGCGAAGATTCCAAGTTACGACGATCTAAGAGGTAATTTTTTTTTATCAAAAAAAAAATTTTTTATGTATTTTAGATATACTCAATATTTTTTTTAAATCATAATCTTGCTATAAAGTCTCGTTTAATCCAGAAATTAGTGGGATTAAACTGATTTATGCTCTTTATGAACAGATGTTTCTCATTTTTCTCAGTTTATTAATTATTTAAGTAAAAAAAAATTGAAAAATTTTTTTTTCAACTTGAAAAAAAAAAAATACAGATTGAAAAATTGAAAAAAATTTTGTTTCACGATTTATTGAGTACTCAAGTTTTTTTTAATGATTATAATTTTTTGATAAAAAATCATTTTATTCCAGGAAATATAGCTGGATTAGTTGTTAATTATTTTTATCAGTATTAATATTTTTAGAAGTTAAAAAAAAATTTAGGCTTGAAAAACGTTGAAAAAACAATTTTTTTTACCATTGAGTGCAATGACTTTAGGTCATTTATTTGATCTAATCAGGCGTATTCAATGACTGACTAGTTTATATTATTTAGGTCGAGATGCGATTTGTAGTGAAATCAAATATGGTTACCTTGACAACTACTTAAGAGAGTAATAAATTCCGCAGCTCAATGGGATAATATTTCTTTCGTAAACAATCGCAGATGAATGTTTTTTAAGGTTATTGACTGTAGAACTGACTTTGGCAAATGCATAGTTTCTTCTTCCATTCGTATTTCGCGTGATGCTAAAATTGTAACATTAATTGCCAGGGGAATTTCCGGTTTTTTTTTCTATTAGACTGGTAATTTATAGGGTATACTTATAGTTAAACATATAGGTAAATGTACAGTTTCATTGTTTTGACGTTCACGTGGCCAAATAAATATTGTTAGCTGTGCTATTTTTGCGTGACAAGCATGTTTGTATTCTTCACTTGGCACACGATAACTGTTAAAATTCTCTTTGAATGTACACAATTATCTGAGAGAGAAGTAAAAAATCTGGATGAGTAGTGGAAACAATCTGATGGAAATTGGAACACGCTGTGTGTATTAAATTTTATTTTTAGAACGTTTTATCGCAGAATCATGACTAGTATCTTATTTTTTATGGCAAATTATATAATCAGATCAATTTTTCTTATTTATTAAAGGAATTTAAAGGTTTAACAGAAGTTAGTATACTTTCTTCATTGATAAATTGAAGTTTTAGGTACATATTTCATCTCTGAATCTCTCTTTCATTCTAATTTTCCGAGTAACCGTCAACAGAGTGATGTAGAAGGACTTTACTCGAATCCCACGCTTGTCCTTGACATTTTTATGAATGAGTTTCAAAGTTTCTATTCATAAAAATTCCGCTTGATTAATTTTTAGTTCCTAAAAAAATTTTTTTCATATCACCGCGGGAAAAATTAGTTTACGGATTAAGCAGGTCGATTATTTGCATTCAGCGTGAAAAAATACGTCTAAATTTGTCGGTCTTAATAGTCTACAGCCTCGACAACTGATTAAGCAGGCCTGAAAACCAAGAATTTTGGTGTGATTTTAGTGAATACAATAAATAACAAGAAATTTACTTCCATTTCGGCTGTAATAATAAAAATTCTTTTGTTATTGTATTAAAAAACTCGGAAATTACATTCGTCATTTAAACTTTGTTCAGTTAAATGCATAATGTGTCCACGTTGCTCAAGTTAAGCAGGGTTGTGACCTTCAGAGAAGCCATGGCCATCACGCTAGGTATATTATTAATGAAGTGCATCACCTACACATACTTCTACTGACCAGAGAATTCGAGATCGATAATTTCTTCATGGGTTATTAGATACAAGCCTGACCTCTACACGTGGTCCTCGTTTGCATAGAAAATACCTTCACCGTAAGACTGCTTGCATTAATTTTATCACGTCGATGAACTTGGT
The DNA here is from genome assembly GCA_002156465.1 of Macrocentrus cingulum. Lineage (NCBI taxonomy): Eukaryota > Metazoa > Arthropoda > Insecta > Hymenoptera > Braconidae > Macrocentrus > Macrocentrus cingulum. The sequence goes on along the minus strand of MVJL01005941.1, from coordinate 28,031 downwards.
ATTTTCAATAGCTCAGTCAAACAGTTTGTAAAAAAAATTATATCACCGACGATGCCATTAACAATATCAAAAAAATGATTGTCTATAAATTTTCGTTGTTTTTTTCGGTCTTATAGGTATAGTTATACAAAAAATTCAAAAACTTGATTTTTTTTTTAATTATGCCATGTGTCACAAAACACTAGAAATATTATAGAAGTAAAAAATATTAATTTTCTAATCCTCAAGAGCACATTTCTTCTTGAAAATCCTATTTTGAATTTTTGCGATAATTCGATAAATAATCAAGATAATGAAAAATGTTATTAAAGTTAAATAAAGGGGAATTAAATTTCCTACAAAAATGTTAAATAAATTTTTTTTATATATTTTTTTTTTTTTTAGTTTTTGAGATATTGTTTTTTGAAAATTTTTATTTTTCAAAATATCTCAAAAATTAAGCAATATATCAAAAAAATTTATTCTACATTTTTTATAAAAAATTTAAATCCCAATCGTTTCACTCTCTTGACATTTTTCATTATCTCGTATAATTACTGAGTTATCAATGAAAATCGAAAAAATTGCGCGATTGATCTAGTTTTTTTTTTGTCCTGAGAATAAAAATATATGTCACAAAGCAATATCGAAAATATTGATCTTCTAAGACTTCTAGTGTATAGCTAGCCTTATGAGATTCATAAAAAATTCAACAGCACACTGATGAAGGTCATAGGTGTCGTACGAGTGTGAGGACTTGGTCGCTACGAAGGCTGCCTATTGTCAGTTCGATTGTGGCTGGCCCATAGAACTCGACGAGAGCTTTCAAATCAGGCTATTTCCTTATTCTTTGCTATTATTTCAATTCATTTTTTTAAAAAATTATTTTTTAACTTTCAAACTAACAAAAATCAAGCTCTAAATTCTTCGGCTGGTCCGAATACTATCTGGAAAAAATTTTTATAAATCAAATCTCAAATTATCCCTTCATAAATCTTTTATTTTCCAAGTGTCGAACGTGATAACGATGAGCATCCGATTTTTGGCCAGATTGGCAATTGAAAATTTGGGCGCAAAATGGCGAAATTCTAAATGGACAATTTTCAAGAAATGCCGATATCAACGAGGCTTTTATTGAGAAAAAAACAATCGAAAATTAGTGATTTTAAATTCTAATATTTAACACAAACACTATTTATCATAATGATAATTTTATTGAGAAAAAAATATCGTTTTTTTTATTGAATTTGGCTGAAAAAATGGACTTTGAAACTAGATCTTTGATACAATTGTGTTTTTCCACTGGAATAATAACTAGAACAAGGTGAAAAATTTTTGTCAAACAATGAAAGAATTTTTTTATGTTTTGTTTAGATAGAAAAAAATTAATTTTCTGGTTTTTTAATGGTGTTTCAGGTCCGCTGGCTCCATAAGTGCACGATCTGCACCCAGCACACCACTTCAATCAACAGTAGGATGTGGTCAACAGTCGCCACAGGAGAAACAATCTGTCAGTAGTTCACAGTTGACAGTTGGATCATCCTCGACTCATCAACCACCATCGAGAAGTCCCAGTCATGTTGGACTACAAAAATGTAGTGACAGGTAATTTATATAAAATTAATTATCCAACAGTAATAAATTTAATCTAGAGCGATTTCAACATCACGCACCTCGATAATTAAATCTATGATAGACGTATTAACAACTCTGACATAATCTGATGGCACAGGATCACGTATGATTGATCGGCCAATTAATTGTCGGTGATGATAAAAATAAGTATATCATTCGTGTTGATAAGTATATTCTGGAGCAATATGACGCTGATAACGGGCATTTTATTAGCAGTTAGATATCCGGAGCATTTGTACCATGAGAGTCGATGTTTGGAGCAATGATTTGTGGAGTTTACAAATTAATAGACGCATTCATTCACGGTAGAAATAGTTTTCTTTGCGATTTCTATTTTGTGAGAAAGTGTAAAAATGGTTCACCTGCGTATGTCAAGGCATTTTCTTTTATGCAAACTTTCTCTTAATTGAAGAAAATATATATTTAGTGTTGTAGAATAAATTTTTCCACCGGAAATCACCATGTAAAATTTTTCATATCGATTTTAACATTTATAGTATAATATCAAAAAAAGCATATAATTACAAAACAATTGTTAAACTAACAACAACTTGGTGTTTTTAATATTGAGAATAAGTTTTAAGACATTTAATTGAGATATGTACATATTTTTTTTTTATAAAATTTTTCAAAAGGGTACCCCTTGGAAAATTCACCGTTTTTGCGATTTTTTCAGTTTTTTGTCGATAACTTGGTAAATATAAGAGATAATGCAAAATGTCATTAGAGTGAAATGATTTAGCATGCAAATATCTACAAAAAATGTCCAATAAACTTTTTTATATCTGTTAAAGTTTTTGAAATATTATCGGTTTTTTGAAATTTCGATTTTTCAAAATATCTCGAAAATAAAGCGAGATATCAAAAAAATTTGCTTAATATTTTTTGTAGAAAATTAAATGACTAATCAGTTTACTTCAATGATATTTTTCGTTATCACGTCTAGTTATCGAGTTAACGGCGAAAAACTAAAAAAATCACCAAAATAGCGAGATATCCAAGAGGAAATCCCCTTCGCAAATTTCGAAAATAGCAAAAAAATTTTGTTCTTTACAAAAACATCACAATACTTATTTCTAATGGTAATTCAACTGGAAATACAAAAATAACCGTTTTTAATTGACATTACACAGCTAATCCTACTCAAAAAATGCAAAAATATTCATAACATTACTCGTTTATCCGCTTTTTTCCGTGTTTCAACAAATAAGCCGTCAGTAATCAATGAAAATTTTATTTATGTCTGCAGTCAACTGTCGAAACCGCTAAGCAGAAGCACTCCAGCAATAACAATTGGCGGTGGAGTATCAACGTCAACAGTTAGCAGATCATCAACAAGATCTTCACCAACGTCGACAAATAGTGCGAGACAAAAAAAATTTCACCGACACTTTACTCAGGTATAATTGCATCCTCTATACACGCATGAAATAATAAATATTTGTGCATACTATCATGTGACAGTTGATAATAAATTTTCTTGCAATTGTCCGATTGTATGGTAACAAACATCAGATTGTTTAATTATCGTTGAATTAAATTTTATGACATAATATCGTGCACAAATATTATTATTGAACTAATAAGATAATTTAACTGGACCCTAAGATCAGATCCAACCTAATAGTAGTCGTCGAAATTTCATGATCAGGTTGCGCCGGATGAACGTGTATTAAACTACTACAGTTGCGCCCTTGTTGGAGACATTTTACTTCAAGGTCATCTATACATAACGGCAAATTACTTTGCCTTCTACAGCAATGTCTTTGGTTATATTACAAAGCTTCTCATACCAACGACATCAGTTCGAAAAATAAGCAAGGAAAAAACAGCACGTATTATACCAAATGCTATAGCCATCGTCACTGAAGAGGATAGACACGTTTTTTGCTCGCTTCTGTCGAGAGATTCAACGTTTAAGCTGATGAAACAAGTTTGGGATGTGGCTATTGAGAGACGCGATGCGCCTGATGCCTTGCCCTTACCCGTTGAGGTGAAACTTCTCGCCCCGGATGCATTGCTCGTCGATGACTCGGAAGTTAATCCCGAGGAGGATGACTCGAGTATGTCGGAAAGTGGAACGGATCTCACATCAAGACCGCCAACTGTTTGCACTGATACTGATGCCATGACCCCAACTATTCCGAGGCCGGGTTCGGCGTTGCCAAGGTTAGTTTTCGTGCTTTCAAACTAGAATTTTCAAAATTAATGGATTAAGAAATTGCGTTAACTCGTATAGTTATCCAGTTATCAGCAAAAAACTAAAAACAAAATCTCGAAAATTGCTAGATTTCGCTTATATCTTTGTAAAAAAAAAATTTTTAGTTTCCATTTAACTAAAAGCAAAAAAAAACTTGAATTTATTCATTAAAAAATTGCGTCAGTTGTCACTAATTTTGTTGTTGTTGACATTTCAGATTGGAACATTCATTGATACCGTCAAACAATTCATCGGGTAGATTGGGAATTGGATCACTGTTGAGGTTTCATTTGAAACCAGGCACGATGATAGCTATTTTAGTGGTACTATTGGCAGCACTCTATGTATCAGCAGCACTGATGATGCTTCGAATTGACAGATTGCACACGGCGTACCTCAATCATCCATTTGCCGCGCCCGAGAAAGTGACCCAAGATCGATTGATGCACTATCTGAACATAAATTTGGATCAGATTGTTAAGGTACTTAGCTATTTGATACGAAAAATGAAAAAAAAAAAAAATATATACATATATATATTGATTGTTATTTTTAATATTAATTATATCTAGGTAAGGCAGAGCTTGCAAACGCTGTCGCAGCAGTTTGTTACGATGAATGAAGAGAGTGATGCTCGACACACAATGTCAAGAAGTGGGTCAAATCCTGATGACTCGCTGAGTTAGCCTTCTGCAGGCGGATATCAGTCTGAAATTGTTTATGACAATTCAACCAAATATGAGTCGTCATCTTTACCTTGTTAAAATATCAACATTTCGGTAACTACTTGTATTTATTGACTTCGTATATCAAAAATAGGCTTGTTTAAAAATCAGAGATGATTAAAAATTCTTTAACATATAGAGAGGACCACAATAGAAATCGAGGGTGAAAAAATAGCATGTTGATATGGATAAAAATAGGATTATTTGAGCGTGCTTAATAATTTGTCAACTAGTCATAAACAAATAGGTTTATAGGCAATTTTTTTCGTGACTAAAATTGCCTGCTCTTATACACGCAATTTGTTTTTTCCCCGGTAAACGACAAATTATTGATAAATTAAATCGATTTCAAGGATGTTATTGAGTAAATTTGTGACATCACTTGGTGGCTAGTCGAAGAATACTGTTATTTCATTTGAATAACTTGAGAATATTTATATATAGTTATTCCAAAGATAAAACATTGAAGATAGATGATATTTTAGAGTTAAGATGAGTGTCGAATTATGAATTTTCTTCGATTTTGTAATGTACAGTATATGCATGGGGGAAAAAGAAACAAAAATAATAATATAATGCATGATGATGCTAATATGGTGAATAAAGGCGAAGGAGTTTGTCTGTGATAATGACGATTGGGAATTATAAAGATTATAATTTCAGGCTTTTTTATGGTTTTGTGAAATAAGTGTTGAGATATTGAGGAAAATTTGAGGCCTGAATATGACGGGATGACATGGAAATATATATATATATAAATGCATGATAAGATTCAGCAATGGTTTTAACAAAAAAGTGCAGTTACAGTCATTAAGATTTAGAGTGATGTGTGTATATAGATATAAATCATCAAAATTCTCAGTAGATATAAGTTGTGAAAGTATATTTATATTATTAATACTTTACTACTATTATTTGCAACATTCGTGTTTATGTTTTTTAATTGTTGTTAAACTCATCGTGATTTGTTGCTTATGAAAGTGATCAAGTTGAGATTCTCAATTAATTCGTGTTTTTTTAAAAAAAAAAAAACTTTAGATATTAACTGGAAATTGAGGCTGGCAAATAGCAGGAAAAAATGACAGGACAAAAATTGTTGTTGCTAAAAAATAAAAAATAAATCTTCAATGTACTTAGCGACAATAGAAAAATGAATTTCGGAAATTTAAACAGGGAAAATCATTACAAATAGTATCGTAATAATGTCCGAAATGATTGAGGGTATACATTTTAAATAATTTCCATGAAATTAAGCAACATTCCGTAAAGATTAAAGGACAATTGAGAAGTGTCATTGCATAATTTGAAAAATAATTTATTGGAAATTAATCTTTAAGTGAAATTAAGAAGAGGAACGGACGATTATAATTAAATTATGAATATATCGTTGAATAAGGATAAAAAAAAAACGTTTTGGAGATGATGATAATCTAGTTATAAATACACTTGTAAAGTTTTTTATTTTTTAAATCTATTTCCGTAGATTGTTAAGACTTATTAAATATAGCTAATGAGGTCTTGGTTTTATGAGTGAGTATATTCGTGGTATTGAAAAATATTCATTGGAAATTAATCTTTGGAGGGAAAAACCCAATATCACGTCACTTGTGTCAAATTAAGACACATAACTCGGTAAATATGCAAGATATTGAAAAATATCATCATCATAAATTATTTCAAATGAAATTATCTACAAAAAATGATTCATAAATATTTTTAATATTTTTTATAGTTTTTGAGATATTACCGTTTTTTTTGAAATTGTGATTTTTCAAAATAACTCGAAAACAAAGCAAAATATGAAATAAATTTATTCTACATTTTTTATCGAGAATTTAATTTCTAATAAATTAAATCTAATAAAATTTTTTGTTATCTGGCTTAATTACTGAGTTATCAGCAAAAATAAAAAAAAAATCACAACTGCGAAATGTCTATCGAAAAATTTTTTGATTGAAATAAATTATGAGTCTTTTTTGGCATTAGTGACGAAATATGATCGAAAAAAACTGTTAACAAAAAAAAACACTCGTATTTAAAATGATTTAAATCAAAGTATTTTGAAAAATTAATAATTATTGAGGAGACTGCGTGAATTAGTATTTGTGCCAAAATTTGGGCAATTTTAATCCTCTAAATCATTGTTTAAAAAATGAGAATTACGTCCATTCTACCTATGCCTCCAAAAAGACAAAAAAAAAAACAAAAAAACAAAAAAAAAACAAAATCGGTCAATAGATGAAAAAAACGTATAGATTTTATTGTGTATTGTGGCTTTTCAAGGAAAAAAAAAACGTATCATGCGATATGCTTCAAGTGATAATTGTAGTTAAATATTACTTGATGATTTAGCTAAGCACTTGCCTTAAATTATGATTTTTTTGACCGATTGCTCAATATACTTGGCTATGTTTGGTTAATTCTCAATAAGTTCTGCTGTATAATAGCAATTAAGTTTTAAGACACAATCATCAACTTGAAGTTATGTCCAGCACCTTAATCAGAAAATCTTAATCACACACCTCATTGCTCAGCCTTGTTGTTGCTATATTAAATTAATTTGTTTATTGTCAGTTGATATAACTGACATGCATACAAATATTCTCCCATAAAATCGCAATTTAACATTTAAAAAATGAGATTTTAGCAAAAGCTTGATGCATTGTGGAGGGAATTTTTGAAATTTTAAGCAAAATTGACAATTCATTAATATAGTATGTTTGCGTGCATTCAATATTATTTATATACATTTTAAATAGAATCCATATGCTGCAATATTTATGTTGGATGAGATAAAAACAAATGAAAGCATCACAGCAAAATGAATTATTTACTATATCATAATGTGTAGATGATACACATGATACAATAAAACAATAATGCAAACTGTAAATTGACTTTTTATTAATCAAAAAAACATTTGCATAGTAAAGTCAATTAAAAAAACACGTGTTAAATTAAAAAATTGCATTATCAATCATTTTTTTCATCTTTACACGCGATAAAAAAATTATATATGAATTATAGAAAGGAAGAAATTAATTAATTAATTAATTAAATTAGAGTTGTTTAATTTTTATTATTATTTAAGTTTATTTTAAGTGCAGGGCATGCCTATCGATAATTATTTTATTATTTGGATTTTATGATTTTTTTCAGTTGTTAAATGGATTTATTTGATTTATTTTTTACAGGCAAAATAGCTTCTTAGCGCCAACGGGCGCCATCACGTACAGAATAAACGTGCCCCGTGTGAAGCGAAGAGATTAAATCATCATCCTGTAGAGGGGACTTTGTGGTTTTGGAGTAGGAAACTACACATGTATATAAATTGAAATCATCGTTTCCTTTATACTTAGTCTGACAGTGTCTCTCGAAAATAGCTACGTCTATTTTATAATATTAAAAAAATATCCTGAGTATCGAGCAAAGGTCATCAAGGTCAGTTTCTTAATTTTAAATATATACATATAAATTTTCGTAATATTTTTATCTATTTGTCGTTGATTTAACGGAAATTTCTTTCTCATGGTTGAAATATTTTAGTTTATGTTTATTTTTTCATAGTCTTGTGTAACATGAGCGAATTATCTAAATTGTGTGGGGCTATTATACCCACAAAAACTTGGGCTAGATTGTGATTAAGCAATAGCGGATAGAGATTTTGAATTGCGTGACATTTATTAAAACGATTTATATTTTTTGTTAAAGGACATGGTTACTTTCTGTGACTAGAAATTTAATTGTCGATGATTCAGAGGATATGTATCAGAGTTGTCATGACCATTCTTGGCAATGCCAACTATGCTCTGTATGCATTGACGCTATGCAATTGAAGTAACCATCATGCGTTGTAAAATTTTCCCAGGCAAAGTACTCAACTTTTCTTATATATCCGTTATCGATGAGTCAATCGAGGATGTGGGATTCAGGCTTACAAATATATGTCGTCACATATGTAACATATTGTTTTAATTAACGTGCGTTCTCGATTCTCTTTTTAAAGTATTAAAAATTCATTTTAAAATGTTTGATCGAAAAATTTCGAAATCTTCCCTCTTTCTAAAATTTCACAAGCAAATATTTTTTTTACATCAACTATAAACATCAGAGAAGATATTTTAGAAATTTATTTAATCGCTTATAGTAGATTTTTCAATGTAAAAATAATTTTTAAACTCCTAAATATAATCGAAAATAACAAAAAACAAATTTTTAGCAATTCTAAAAGGAAGTTCTTAAAGCGAATTAAATTGCAATTTTTTAGATGGCTCTAAAGAAAATAAATTTCGTGTCAATATTTGTTTAAATGACTGTAATTGTCAAGCGATTATTACTCGATAGTCTATGATTAAATTCAAATTACTCGGGTAGTAATGTTTACAAATATCCAATTAAATTGTCCACATATATTTTTACCTTCAAATGTATATAATTTACAAATAACCATGCAAAAACCCTGACAAATAAATCACAACGTCAAAAGCGTGATAATGAAATAATAGGAGAAACGTGCTAAGTAATTACATAATTTTATGAATGCAGAAACACACTTGCATCAATTTATTTTACAAGGATACTATCCTATGTGTCAGGGTCAAGTGCGGCATAAACTTGTTTTAGCAGAATAAACTGTTTACCTGACACTTTTAACTCTTGGTTTTTCAGATGACAGATCCACTGACAGTCGAGACTGTGTTTATGTACGAGAAAGAGAATGCTCAGCTGCATCACACCTATAATTTCGAATTGGTGCACTTGGAGCCACCAACGCCAATTTTCCGACGAGGCCAGGCATTCAATCTTGCCATACGATTTAACCGCGACTACGCCGAGGAGACGGATGTCGTCAGATTGCTCTTCAACTTTGGCCCCAACCCAAATGTTTTTCGGGGAACGCGTGGAGTAAACGTCGTGACAACTCGAGACTCGTATTTGACGGACCTTGAGGCGTGGGGCGTAAGAACAATTGGCGTGAATGAAAGTGATCTTACTATCGAGGTGAGAAGCCCAGTTGACAGTCCCGTTGGTTTGTGGCAATTGAACGTTGAGACGACAATCAAGGGAAGCTCAGCTGCTCCTACTACCTACCAACATGAGCAGAAAATTTATCTTTTATTCAATCCATGGCTTAAAGGCAAGTATTCGAATAAAATTGTCCCTCAGTTACGAGGGATTGTGTTTTTTTAGTTGAGGTTAATGATGTTGATGTAAATATTTATTGCTACAGAGGACTTGGTATACATGGAAGATGAGACGCTGCTGGATGAGTATATTGTCAACGACGTTGGCAAGATCTGGGTGGGTCCTTACGGCAGTTCCCGAGGACGCGAGTGGATTTTTGGTCAATTTGATGCCAGTGTTCTGCCAGCTTGTATGCTACTTTTTGAAAAATCCGATTTAAAATCAGTCCTGCGAGGAGATCCAGTGAAAGTTTCACGGACTATATCAAAAATGGTAAGATATCCACTCAAATAAAGACGAAAAAAGAATGGTTAAACCATAGAGCGCACCTCCTACCGGGTCTATACATAGCGCGATAGTTTTTCTTAACAGACGTGTCTAGAAGTGCAGTGAGTAAAATTTTTGCATATTGCTATTTTGCTAGTTTTTTAATAACATTAAAATATTGTTGAGTAACATTCACGTAAAATTACGCCGTTTGCATCGAAAAATCATGCGTTTTGCACGCAAAAAGTAGGAGATTTTCACGTGAAAAGATAATATGTGTTTTTCAGGTGAATTGCTACAATTTGGTGAATGGAAAGGACGTTTTCAACGGCATTCTCTACGGACGATGGGACGGAAAGTACGAGGATGGTACTGCGCCATCAGCTTGGACCGGAAGTGTGCCTATTCTCGAGGAATATCTCAACTCAGGTGGAGACTTTGTGCGTTACGGTCAGTGCTGGGTATTTGCCGGGGTGGTAACTACAATCTGCCGAGCTCTCGGGCTGCCCTCGAGAACCGTTACCAACTTGGTATCCGCTCACGATGCCAATTCCTCGCTGACAATTGACCGCTACTACGACGCAGAGATGAATTCACTCGAGTACGATCCGAATAATTTGAATAATGCCGACTCGATTTGGAACTACCACGTGTGGAATGACGTCTGGATGGCTCGGCCCGACTTGCCAAAGGGCTACGGTGGGTGGCAAGCTATTGATGGCACTCCGCAGGAAACTTCCGATGGTCTGTATCGATGTGGACCGGCATCTGTCGAAGCCGTGAGGCAGGGTGTTGTTGGATTTAACTATGATATTACTTTCCTCGTCGCCACGGTCAATGCTGACGTTATTGGCTGGAAAGTCGACCCTACCAATGACATTGGCTTCTCCAGAATCAATGGCGACACAAAACAGTGAGTTTAATTGATCCATAATAAATATTTCGTCATGAAAAATTATGACACAAGGATTTTACCCGTTTTTTACTTGAATTTTGAGGTTTTTGTTCATTCTAAATGAAGAATTGATTTTTTTTTTTAGTATTGGGAGAATGCTTTTGACCAAGGCTCCCTGGATTTTCGATCCGAATGGCGATAAAGATCGAGAAGACATTACGATGCAGTACAAAGCACCAGAAGGTAGTGATTTAATTATTAAAATTAAGGGAAATTCTTTTTTTTCCACAATGTGATTGTGGTTTTCAGGCTCGGGCGATGAGCGATTGACTTTGTACAGAGCTGTAAGGAGCACGCCGATGGCAAAGAGATTCTTTGCCGTTCCCACGACGGAGAATGAAGATATCGAATTTAAACTTGTGGATCTGAAGCGCGTTAATATTGGGGATCCTTTTATTGTCACGGTTAATATTGTGAATAAATCAACGGAGGTGAGAACTCTTAGGGCTATTCTCTGGGCTGGAAGTGTTTATTATAATGGCGTTAAAGCTCATCTGGTTAAACGAGCTGAAGGAAATTTTTCGATTAATCCAAATGCAAGTGAGTATTCGGATTTATTTAATATTCTTTAAATCATAAAAAAAATATTTCTGACAGCAAAGTTAGCGGGATTCATCCATTTTTAAAATATTCTGTAGAATACATAATTAAAAATTGTTTTATTTTTTTTTTTTTAGAGGAACAATTGCGTCTTAGAGTTTCTGTTGATGATTATCTTGAAAAATTAGTCGAGTACTCGATTATGAAATTAAATGCTATTGCAACAGTTGAAGAAACCAATCAAACGTGGGCCGACGAGGATGACTTTCAAGTTATAAAACCCACTATTCAAATTCAAGTATGTTTGTAATATTTTTTATATTTTTAATGGCTTAAAAAAAATTTTGCGACATAAATTCACGGCTAAAACAGTGTGATAAAATTCATTATGCAATTTTACTCTTTCTTCTTTTTTTCATAACGTTTGAGAGGCGTTATAAATATATTTTTTTGATTATAAAATGAATTTTAGGTGCTGGATGATGAGCCAACCGTGGGAAAAGAGTCGACGATTGTCTTGAGCTTCAAAAATCCGTTGAAAATACCCTTGACAAACTGTGTCTTCAATTACGCTGGTCCAGGACTGTGTAAAAATAAAACTATCGAGTTTAGAGATGTAGAACCTGAGGAAGATATTCGCGTAGAGCATCAATTGACTCCACAAAAAAGTGGAGCACAAAAAATCATCGCGACTTTTACTTCCAAACAACTGGACGACGTTACTGGCTCGGCATCCATCGATGTTTTCGACCAGGAAGAGTGATAAATATCTCTCATGTATCCTTTTTAATTTTCATCATGAAATATCATTTTTATTTCATTAAAAAAATGAATTTTATAATTAAATTCAATATAAAAAATGTTAAATATTCGCATGAAATAAGCATGGTTTAAAATATTGATGATTTTTTTTTTTCGAAAAAAATGTGCATGATTTTATTCAATTGAGGTCACAGGTTGCGGATAATTGAAGTGACCAAAAAATAAATGAACAAAGTGATAAATATACAAATGGAAGAATTTTTCCACGTGTAAACGTTGACTGTTTCGATAATTGTGTCGAAATTTCATGATAATTTTCGAAATGGATTAATTCTTGATTTATTTTTAGCTCTACCTGATCCAAAATTGTGTCGACTGTGATGTGAACATCCTGGGCAATTCCAATCCGCTGGATAATTTTTTGATGGAAAGACTCTTCGGACTGATTCATCTGATTCAATGCACTAATTAAAGACTGTGAGTGTCGAGATTTTTCCTCAAGTAAATTAATAATTTCAAAATTTTTACCACAATCCTCTGACAATGCTCGCAATTTTTCCTGTCGTTTTAATTCATTTTTCTGAAGTATTTCAATGGCCTCACAAAGATTCTTTGTCATCTTGGCATTCATCTCGAATGCCTGCTTCATTTGGCTGGGAATTTCAAGGATTTTTTCTCCCGGATCTGATGAATTATTCGTGCCAAATGCATTGTCAGAGGCCTCAGTATTTTTTAACTCAATTGAATTGTCAAAGGTGCAAATGCCAATTAATTGAGTATTTACACTTTTATTCTGATATTCAATCAATGTTTCAGCTGACACGTCTTTCATGCATGTTTCCCGGGTTTTCTGCTCTTCTGCAACTTGGAAAACAATTTTTTCAAGACTGCAGGACACCTGGGCGTCTAATAGTCTCCGATTTGAGGTGCCTACCGACGTTTCATGCCTCGATTCCACCTCAGTATTTACCGATGCATCCAAACGCGTGGTCTCCTGCGATGCTTCTATGTATTGCAAACTTCCGCAGTGGCTGATAAATCTCGCGGTTTGATCAATTATTTCCCAATCTGTGTTACTCTTCGATGACACCTGGCTGAACGTTGAATCCGATGATTTGTTGGTGTAGTTGAATTCCATCGGAATTGAGAGGGAGATATTTTCGATTTTATTTTCTTCCTCGTAGGATATCAACTTCTTGAGCTTTAATAGAGCGTCTCTGTATCTTTCCATCATTATCCGGTGGGATTGCTTGACTTCCGGGGGATTTTTCAGGTCTTCTGCTCCCCAGGAGACTGGGGGAGGTTTGAAAACATGTTTTTTTGCAGCCATAAGTGGGTAGTTATCATGTATTATTGGTTTTTTCTTCAGCGGTGTTGATTGGAGGTTTGTGGTATTCGTAAAGGGTTTTTCATCGAAAGTCATTTTTTTCGGAGGTTTTGTGGTCTTTTGCAATTCATTTTCGGAAATTGCGTTGATTCGACTCTCAATGTGTTTTATTCTTCCAGGCTTTTTCAAGTTTTTCGTTGGATAGGCATGGCTTTTTGAAATGTTACGATTGTTTAATGATTTTAGTTTACTTAAAGAGTTTAATTTATTTAGATTATCCGTCGATTCTGATTGAATACATGGTGTGTAAATAGCAAATTTTGCTGGTCGATTTTTTGAGGTTTTTGTTGGCTCGGATTTTTTAAAATTAAATGAATTTTCTCTCAATCGAATATTTTTCATTTTTTCAACATCCAATCCCTGACGAGTGTTGAAATAATTATTTTTATCACTATTTTGTGCTTTATTTTGAACCATTGTGAATAAAGTATTTATAGTCTATATATATACATATAATTTTGACAGCTTGAGCAACTGACAAAGACGTACTCCACATCGATTTTCATTTTATTTACCGATTTTATCAATTATAGATTTTACCAATTCAAAATTGTTGTATGAAATTTTGATTTTTAGAAAATTTTATTTATTTAATTGTGTTCATTAAGTATTAATTGACACAAAACGTTCCTTGCTTTTGAAATCGTAGGATAATGCTTAACGTTGCGCGCAAAAATGACAGATTTTTGGGATCAATTTAACTTGTGAAATTTGATATTGGGATTGAAAACTATGGCAAGTGGCACAGTGATGAAATAAGGGTGAAAAAAAATTCATTTAACATTTTTTATAGGGTATTTCACTCCAATTAATTATAATTCTAGTAATGTTTTTCGCTATTTCATTTATTTATCGAGTTATCGCTAAAAAACCAGAAAAAAAAAAATTGGAAAATTTTTGTTAATTTTGAGGTATTTTTTAAAAAAAAGAAAATATTTCTTACATGCAAGTAAAGAGTACATTAAAATTACGGAATAGTCAAGTTTATTAAATTAAAATTTTGTCATTCAATATTAGTTAAAAGAGTCGACGGTCTATGCAAATCCTTGCGTGTACGTATATAAGAAAATTAGCTCTCAGAGTATTAGAAGATGGCATGCCTCAATTTGACTAATTTATATAACTATCTAAGTAAAATTATTTCTTTTTTTTTTTTTTGTAAATGATATTTTGTACAATATAAAAGGCGCCTGCGCTCTGAAATTATAATTTGCATGTATACTATTTTCTACCTAAATATGTATAATTTAATATTTTCTATCACAATAGTACTATCTCTCATTACGTTGATGAAGCATATTGAAATTCTATATCTCTAAAATGAACGTAGTAATTTTCCGTTTGTATTTCATTTTTTTTTTTCTGAGTCTACAGAAAATTTTTAAATCAATGCTTTTTCTCATTATTGCTAGAATTAATTTCCATTTTTTGAAGATTTTAAATTAATTAGATTCTGTTTGCACGCTATAGGCAGTCAATATTTCTTCTTCAATGTTTGGATCTAAAAGTATATCCATTCCCTTAATTCCCATTTCACTGTAACGATGAAATATCGGTATGGCTACACGCCAAATATCGCGATTACGTTTCACAGCATCAACAAGACACTGTGCAACTGGGAATAGAGTTGTTAAATTTGTAAAAAGTGGCAAGACTAGATTTGTTATAAATTGAACTTGAAGATCCGGTATAGAAGCACGTTCGCGATCCATCATTTCTATTGGCGCAGTTCCCATACTTTTTTCCAAGTCTCCTTGAGAAAAAAATTCGTCATAAATTTGCTCCTGCAACCCAGTAAAAAAAAAAACAATAATAAAAATCTTTTTTCAATAGATGAGAACGAAAAAATTATAAATAATACTTACAGCCGTTCGTTTGGATGTTTTCCAGTCTTTAGTCTGATCATTGATGTCACAACAGGTCATAAACATAGCATGAAGCAATTTTTGATGGACAGGATCAGTGTTATTGTAGCCTTTTTTCACCATTTCATCTTGTTCATCCATTGATCGAAAGTGCGACGCTAAATCAGTAGCTAAAATATTGTTTCTCAACAAGTCAAGCGCCTCGCTGTACTCTTCACTCGCCAAATTTTCAAATATATTGCATCCCTCGGTATTGAGAATACACATAGATTGTGCCAAATGATGTCTCTCCATTACGGAACCTTCGGAGCTATAGAGACTCGCGAGAACTGTGCCACACTGCGTTTGAAATGAATTATTCGTTCCCCGGTGATCAATATCGTGACAGAGACCTGACACGAGAAATACTAAGGCTTGAAGTCGTGTCATATACTTATCTCGCACGAGATTGAAATTTTTTATCATGAGGTAGGCAAAATGAGCGACGGAAAATGCATGGACCCAATTGTGATACGGAGCATCTCTGTATCCTTTTTTTACGTACAATATAAATCTGAAAAAAATAAAGATTTTTTCATAAGAACTGTAATTATATTAGATAAATTTGAATCGAATACCTTGCTAGTGTTTTTCGCTTGATTCGCCACGATTGAAGGAGATTTAATTCGTCAAACATCTTTAAAACATAGCAGGGTGTGTGTTGATGTGGAATATTTCTCGGACTAAAGTGCAATTTGTCGAAATCTTTGGGATTATGATCATCCCGACAGTTGAGTAGTGCTTGAACTGCCTCTTCTTCCACCTGCAAAATCACCTTTTGATTAGAATAATTATAATTTTCAGATAAAAATATATCTAAATTTTGGATATTAATTAATATATATTGAATTACCTGCTACGATTGAGTGAGTTAGTGTGTGTGTCAGGAGAAAATTGGAGCATTAAATTAAAATTATTTATCTAAAATGCAAAATTGTTGTGAAGGACATTTACCTTCATGTGATACATCATGAGCTCATTGCTTAGTTTACTTCGTGCTTGAGAGTCTTGGATTTTTTTATAGACAATACTATGCATTATAGAGATTCCGCAATAGATGCTAAAAGCTGTTGCAATTTCTTCGTCGCACACGTCAAAGTACTGTCCATTCATTTTGTTACACAATTGAGCAACACCTGAAAAGAAAAAACAAAAATAGAAATCGTACAAATTTATTTATTTGAGGACTCACCAATTATCTCATTTTCGTCTCTAATTGGAAAACACAAGATATTTCGGGTTATAAATCCTGTTCTTTCGTCAATTCCACGGAAAAATAGCGGATGTTCGTATGCATTTCGAATATTGAGGAGATGGCCAGAGGTTGCTACATGCCCAGCAATTCCTTGGCTTAATGGAATTCGCACTTCCTACGATTTATTTGGTTTATAAGTATTTAAAAAAAAATTTCTTCTATTTTCTACTCACATTACTCATTGAAATTCCATTAAAAACCTTGGCTATTAATTCCTGATGCTCATTGTCAATTAAAAATAATGAACAACTCTCAGCATCAGTCAATTTTCGAGCTTCTGTCATGATTTCTCGAAGTAAATCGGGCAAATCACCTGAAAATAATATAAAAAATTTAAGTTTTACATTTATAGACGTTTTTTCTTGCATTTTTTTTTTAGTTCACCTAAGTGGGTAAATAACTTTCGCGAGATAACAAGAAGATCTTGGCACTGCTGCTTTAGTCTTGTTTCTTCATGGCATTGTAAAGTACTCAAAAGAATTCCCAAACAGTATCTGCAATGAATAAAATTTTTTTTTTTCACTAGAAAAACACCAAAAAAAGCACAATATATTTATATTCACACTCACCGAAAGCACTCTTCAACTATCTTCGTGCATATAGCCTCGGTATTTTCATTATTTTGATAGTTGATTACAACTATGAGTGCAATATGTTGCTTTATTGGATGCTTTATCGGAATGGCGAGGTATTTTTTAGGAATTGGATTAACAATCGACCATAAATGTGTACGAACTTCTGGACTTAATTCTTCAGCATCGAGAATTTGAGATTTTTGTAGTTTGATGGTTTTTTGTAGCCCAGAAAAGCGATCCTAAAGGTAAATTTAATCAATGTTATCAATCATAGTGCATAAAGTCAAGATTATTAAAAAGTAAAAAAAAAATATTCTTATCTAAAGATTATCTAGAGTGTCAGTACACGATAAACAGTCATTCTACAAAGAAAATTACGTTGTAATTATGTATAATAACAAATCAGGTAATTGAATGAAGTATATATAATTACTTCAGATTCATCGACGGGAAATCTCTGACCCTTGTCGAATATATATTCTCCTATTACGTGAATTACTATTTCCTTTGTTTTTGGCAATATTGGAGCAAGAACTGATAATTCTGCTCCAGTTTTGTTTTGAATCTAAAAGTTAAAAAAAATTATATTCCTCTATGATTTTTTTATTTTTAATTAATGGATTGATTATCACCTTGTTCTGGGTTTTATAAATACATAAAATTAGTGGAATTAGTAGTTAAGCTTGATGGTATAGCATTTTATTTACTTACATATTTGTTTAATTTTTGCTGGACAAGATTGCAAGGCAAATCAGCGAGTTCATGAACCAAAGTGAGCATTGCTTCCGGCGAGGCTGACGGTTCTATTTGTAATGCTGTCATATTTTATCACTGATGTTTAAACACAACTTGGATTCTCATGACCTGCAGAATTTTGTTATACGCTGTAAAACGTATAATCGTTGCCCCGACAACGAATATTACTTTTATAACTCATGTTTGACACAGAGACCAAAAGATGTTTTGTCAACAGCCATAACGACTATCAATTTTTTATTTCACTGACAGAAAAACAAATAAACTCCTCTCAGGTACACTCACGGCGGCGGAGTAGTCGTAACAACTCGTAAGATTATTTTTAAGTCAATAAAAAAACAATAAAAACAATAAACAGGAGCTGCTCCTCTTCTTCACGACTAATCGAATCATCGACTTCTCGATTTATAAATTTTTTTTTTGAAAGCTGCGTGCGCATTTTTTGAGGTTAGAACTTCCATTTTGTAATTCCAAAATAAACAAATTTCAGGCTTTTATCATAAAGTAAATACTCATAAAAATATTATTAGTGCATAAAATTACTTGGGTGATAATTAGGGCTTGTAATATTCATCATAAATTACGCGAAATTTAAATAAGTCACAGTACTACTGGTCGATTTGAATTTCGCCGCGCATTATCTCGACGTCCTCGTTCTTATATATGAAACTTTTTTTTTTCTTTAAGCAAGGTTAGAGTCAATTGACAACTATCTAGGCATAGGAATTGACAATATACACACACATCACCTTCGGTATTGATCAATAAGATGTAAAAATAGTTTATCCCTAACCTAAACTACGTTAAAAATAATCTAGACACGTGTCTCAAAGGTAAAAATCCCCACCATCAAAGAGTCAATAGAACGTGTCAATTTCCAATTGACAGACAGTGTGTGTGCATCGTAGCCACATCATTCGGCCTTGATGATAAAAAAAACTTGATTGTGGTCATATCAGTGGAAAAATGAAGACAGGTAAATGTAAAAAATTATTTTCACAACAATTTCAATAGTTTTGTGCACTTGAAAAAAATTTATCCTAGTGTTAATATTGTGCAAAAGTTCCTGAAAATTCTCAATTGTCAACATATAACCTCAATTTATGACTTATCTACAAGATCAAACTTGAAAAAACAGCTGATGTCATAGATGAAAAGCTGTACAGTGATAAGAACACTCATCCAAGCAGCCAAATGAAGGACAAGACATTAATATTATCTTGACACAAAATTTGTACGATTCCACGAACATGGCAAAACACCTGCCAATATGCTTGTTATTGCTGTCGAGTGCAGTTACCCACGGCTCGGAGGAAAATCATATCGAATTTATGAGCAGAAGCGAGCGAGAAGCCTTGAAGGAAGAGGCCAGAGACATGTTCTACCATGCATACAATGCCTACATGGACAATGCATATCCAGCTGACGAGTTAATGCCCCTGACGTGCAAGGGAAGATTTCGAGGATCAGAGGCAGACCGTGGAGACATTGATTCAACGCTTGGAAACTTTTCTCTCACTCTCGTAGACACGTTGGACACTCTGGTGGTGCTCGGGGACCTAGGCGAGTTTGAAAAAGCTGTCAAATTAGTTGTTAAAGATGTATCCTTCGATACGGACGTGATAGTCTCACTATTTGAGACAAACATCCGCATGTTGGGTGGCCTCTTGAGCGGCCACATCCTCGCGGAGTACCTGCAGTTGAGAGCGGACATAATGCCTTGGTACCGAGGTGAATTGTTGAACATGGCGAAAGATTTGGGATACCGGTTTTTGCCGGCTTTCAACACTACAACTGGCATACCCTACGGCAGGATCAATCTCATGCACGGAATGAAAGGTGTTCCGGCGGATATGTGTCGGGAAACTTGCACAGCCTGCGCTGGAAGTATGATTCTCGAGATGGCCGCACTGTCTCGACTAACTGGAGAATCGATTTTCGAGGATAAGGCCCAAAAAGCCATGGATGCACTCTGGAAAATGCGTCACAGAGGCACTGATCTCATGGGATCTGTCCTTAATGTCCATTCAGGCGATTGGGTCCGACGTGAATCTGGCGTTGGGGCTGGAATTGATTCGTATTATGAGTATTGCTTAAAAGCCTACATATTACTGGGTAAATATATCAATAAAAAATAAAAAAATACATTTTAATGATTGATAAATAATGATTTAAAAATTTTGTTCAGGTGATGAAAAGTATTTGGGACGGTTTAATCGTCATTACCAAGCAGTAATGAAATACGTAAGTCAGGGCCCAATGCTTCTGGATGTTCACATGCACCGACCAAACACAAATTCGAAAAATTTCATGGATGCACTGCTGGCATTTTGGCCGGGGCTACAAGTACTCAAAGGCGATATCAAACCAGCGGTGGAAACACACGAAATGCTTTATCAAGTAATACAAAGGCATAATTTTATACCTGAAGCATTTACAACGGATTTTCAAGTGCACTGGGGCCACCATCCATTGCGTCCAGAGTTTCTCGAATCCACGTATTTCCTTTATCGTGCCACGAGCGATCCTTACTACCTGGGAGTAGGTCGCAAAGTCCTCAAAAGCTTGCAGAGATATGCTAGAGTGCCTTGTGGTTATGCAGCAGTGTCTGACGTTAGAACTAATAAGCATGATGATACTATGGACAGTTTCGTGCTGTCGGAAACATTTAAATATTTATTTTTATTATTTTCCGAGCCCAATGATTTAGTTTTGGATTTGGATGAATTTATTTTTACAACTGAGGGCCATTTATTGCCTCTTACGCTTGCTACAATGAGAGCAAATATTTCAGCGGTAAGATTACATTATTTTATAAGTAATTCTAATTGAATATCTCGATTAATCGGCGATTTTTCACTGCAGGAAACAGATATAGATGCCATACAGGTGGACGATCTGGATCGTACGTGTCCAAACAGTTTGCATTTATTTCCTGCATCAGTTCGTCAGCCACTTCGCAACATGGTCGAGGATGTTTGCCCGAAACGACACTCAAAACGTCGGCTAAGTGCTTCGCAATTTATTGCAAACAATCTCGAGCATTTAAAAATACTTGGCGACATGGGAATTTCAATTTCTACCATGTCTGACGGTCGCATGCAGCTCTTGCACACGTTTGCCAACGCAAAAACCGTTGAGGATGCTGAGGAGGGTTTACTTTTTATGCAAGAAATGGTCGATCTCAATCGACGATCGCAAGAACAATCGGAGAGTGGTCGACTAGCTGTGACGTACAAACGCTTGGATAAAATTTCAGATAATAAAATAACTATATCAGGCGGACCTGCACAATTTGGGAAAAAATTAACGCGCACTTCGGAAATCAGTGGAACTCCGATATTTACAGAGCCCGCTGATGCATGTAAAAAATTAGACAATGCAGAAATGATCAAGGGAAAAATTGCAATTATGTTACGTGGCAATTGCATGTTTTATGAAAAGGTAAATAATCGTCTAATTGAATTATATTATTTAAATGGTTTATTTCAATGATTTAAAAATGTTTTACAGGCAAAAATTGTCGAAGAGGCTGGGGCAATTGCCGGAATTGTTTTGGATACAACAATTGGATCGAGTTTTGCATCATCACCAATTTTTACAATGTCCGGTGATGACGGACAACGTATTCAAATTCCCATGGTGTTTATTTTCAATTTAGAGGGCCATGAATTAACTCGCACAATTTCGGAAAGTGACGGAGCTGTTTCAGTTACCATAGGTAACTACGAGTCCTCTAGCAATATAATTATGTCAAAATCATTTTAATTAAAACGTTTTTTAAAATTATTTATTAATTTTTGTTTTCGTATTTAATTCTTTTAGGGCTATTTAACGATGATAATCCGCAACTTATTGCTCCAAGCGACGGTCTGTCTATGTTTGATCGATTAAAAAGTTCTGTGAAACAGTTTTTATCTCGTCCGATGATACTTGAGGTTTGTATTGACTGAAATCATCACTTTTTCTTATTGTTAGATGAGATAATTTCATGATTGTATTTTTTTACAGACGGATATGGATGTTAGCAAAACAGTGGAGTCAATTTCTGGGCCGGATAGCAATAATCAGGATGAAATTATTGTTGAAAAGGCTCATTTTCGAGCGGCAATTCTTCGTGATGTTGCGCATGTTAATAAAAAAACCCGAAAGTCCGTGCCACTCGTGAGATTAACAACTGTTGAGAAATTTTCAGTTGATAATGTGGAACTAACTGAAGTGAAAAGTTTGTCAGCATCTGAAACAACTTGGCGTGTTATCAAACAAGTTTTGGTTAATCAAATTTATGCAGGAACTATTAAATCGCCAAATTTAGTAATTTCATTGATTCGAATGGAAAATTATTATGATTGGATACAGAAAGAACGTAACCCGGAAAATCCATTAATCAGTGAGAATTTTAATACATTTGAAATAGTTTCATGGTTTTTAAATGAATTGAGTGATATATTTCCTATTATAGAAAACTCAGATAATTCGGATAATTCAGCTTTTTCACCGTCGCAATATTTATTAAGACGATTAACACCTCTGTTAGCACTTCTTAACACTGATCCCGAACAAACTGAATCACTCATTGCTATTGTTGAATCATACAAAATGTATGATAATCTTTTAGAGAATGTTCAAGGAGTCTTTAAACAACTAAACTCTGAACTTCACAAAGCCGCAAAATATAGTGAAGATTCTTCCAAAGATAATTCTAAAAATCTGAATCACGTTGGAAGTGATACAGAGAGTAACGTTGATTCTAAAAAAGACTCAATTCATGCTGAGACTGATAAGACCGCGGATATGCAGTGTGAAGACATTCTTTCGACTGATGAAAAAGTTAACGATGAACTTTAACGATAGTTGAGAATATATCTTGTACTATTGTAATAATCAATTGTAATATTTTTTATGTAAATCCGTGTAATTGTGTGTGCGTGTGTGTGTGTGTGTGTGTGTGCATAAATGACAAAGTATAAACAATTTGTCATCAGGCAATTGTAAAGCAGATACAAAAAACTACTACAGTTAAAAAATAGTCAAAAAGTTTTTTGTTTTAACTATGAAAAAATCTAAATATTTCTCAAATAGCTTCAGATGTTTGTAATGATTCAATGAAATTTTATTGTACAAAGAAATTTAGTGTACATAGAGTCGTAATAACATCTGTATAAAAGTAGATTTATTCATTTTGCGTAAGTTAATAACAAATTATTTGCGTTTTTTTTTTTTTTGTTACGTAAAATATTAATTATTATTAGTCATTAGTCTCGTAATATCCGTATGATTTTGTATAGTGTTTTATTGTTTCCAAATTTTGTTTTGTTTATAAACTTATGGATATCGCGTGAGTATAAAAATTTTGAAAATTAGGTCTAAGCTAAAAAAAAAAACATTCTTTTTAATATAAATTGCTACCATGATGGGCGATTTTGTTTACGGCTAATAACTGCTTTTTTTCAAAAATTTATCATCTAATTTGTTAGTAATTTAATTTTTAAAAATTAAAGAATAAAATGAATCTAAATATATATGTAATGTAATATAAAAATTTTTGGAAATTAATTTTTTACATTTAAAATTTTCGCGCGCTCAATAACCAATCACTGACTTACTGAAATTGACCAATAGAATTTGGTATTTTCTTTTGGGTTAGGGTCAGTCGGTTTCGTGGACAATTTGATGAAGTTTTTACGGATTATTAGTCACAGTTTTTATAGTTTAATAAACCAATAGAATATTGTAAATACGTTAATTTGTATATAAAACAGACCTTTTATTGTTAAACAAAATGTCGAGTGAAGCAAACTTGAATCATCGGGTGAAAAAACGAATTAAAGAAGTTAAAAAAAAGGCTCGACCAGGTAAACCACTCAACCAAACATTTTATAACCTCAATTATGGAATTTTATCGCGTAATAATAATTGTAATTCAAATATTTATACTATATTTATTGTTTTTTTATGTTTTTTTTTTCCAAAGAACTCAACGATAAAACTATGTGGACTCAGCAGGGATATATCAAAAACTTTGAAAAATTTTCCGTTTTTGTCGACAATGTCGATCGCATTGATGCGTCAAAAGTGACGAAAGAAAATTTTATTGAAAAATATGAAAAACCTTATAAACCTGTGATAATCCGTGGTGTTCAAACAGACTGGAAGGCCCAATATAAATGGACAGTAGAGGTAAAAAATTGAAAAACTATTATTTTTTTTACTCAACAATCCAACATGACATAAATCTATTATTAATCCTTGTGAAATAATGCTTCGATTTTTGATTATTTTCTTGTCTTTGAAATTAATTCTCTCCAATTTTCCCAAACAACTTTAAGAAGAAAAAAAAATATATATATATTTTTTTTTCTTTTACAGAGACTAGCCAAAAAGTATCGCAACCAAAAATTTAAATGTGGTGAGGATAATGAAGGCTACAGTGTAAAAATGAAAATGAAGTATTACGTGGAATACATGCGAAACAATGAAGATGACTCGCCATTATACATTTTTGATAGTTCTTTTGGAGAGCATCCACGCCGAAAAAAGCTCTTGGAGGATTACAAGATTCCTAAATACTTCCAGGATGATCTTTTCCAGTATGCGGGTGAGCACAGACGCCCACCTTACCGTTGGTTTGTCATGGGTCCCGCAAGATCAGGTAAATACTTAACGTAAATTAATTCAGAAAATATTTTTCATAATGAAAAAAATGGATTTAGGTACGGGAATTCACATTGACCCACTGGGAACTAGTGCCTGGAATGCTCTTATCAGCGGCAAGAAACGTTGGTGTCTCTTTCCCACTCACACACCGCGTGAATTGCTGAAAGTCACCGGGAGCGAAGGTGGCAAGCAGCGTGACGAAGCAATCACGTGGTTCAGCATTATTTATCCAAGAACGAAATTGCCAACGTGGCCACAAGACTGTCTGCCGATTGAAATTCTTCAGGGTCCCGGAGAGACTGTATTTGTACCTGGTGGATGGTGGCATGTTGTTTTGAATCTAGAGGAGACCATTGCTGTCACTCAGAATTTCTCATCGCGCACCAATTTTCCCGTTGTTTGGCACAAAACCGTAAGATAATAATTCTATAAAAAAAGAAATACGTTAGATAGATTATAAGGATTTTTTTTGGCCTTTTTAAGGTTCGTGGAAGGCCGAAATTATCGCGCAAATGGCTGAAAGAGCTACAAATCAGAGATCCAGAACTTGCAGCTCTTGCTGAAACGATCGATGTGAAAGAAGACACTGGTGTGGCCAGTGATTCATCAAGTGGTTCCTCAAGCTCATCATCGAGCAGTAGTTCTAGCAGCCAATCTGAGGACAGTGAGGAGGAGGATAGTGGCCAAGAATCCCTGACTGCTCATAAAAAAAAGAAAAGGTATAAAAAAGATGAAAAATTTAATTTTTTTATTGTTGTTTTTAATGATGATTGTATTTTCAGAAGAAAAATGACTTATCAACCCTGACAATATTTTCTTGCACTCAACAACCTGATTGCTCGGCTGTACAGTATTATCCAATTAATACTGTTTATACTGAGATTTTCCGAATAAACAGGGAAGTCAGATTGTAATGCCAAAGTTGGTAACAACCATATCTTCCACGGGTAGATTTCCTTCATTGAAATTATTTTTTTGTTTGTTTTTCAAACAGTAATATGACAAAAATGAGCATATAAATTTTATGTGTTTCATTTGATTCTATTTGTTCATTGTACTCAATTATTGGTATCAGTGTTTTTTTTTGTGACAGCCGCAGTATTAATAAGAATTTTTCAAGGTAATATGTTTTATTCAATGTGTATTATTAAGATATGTTTATTATTATGACGCATAAATCACATTGAATTAAATTGTTCAAAATGAAATAAATCATTGAATGGCCTTACAACTATATTTTGTCATTTCGCTTTTATCACGTAATTGCGGGCATTGTCGGGCATTAAATTTTCCATAAATAATGTTGGATAAAATTTTCTGTAACTCTTCATCCGTAGCAGGAGAATCCAAAAAACTGAATTTGAAAAAATGTTTTTTTTTTCGTCATTAAAGGTAAGTATTTACTCTAATTATCGATTATATACGATAATAAGTCGATTAAACCACGAAATTCGCTTTATTTCCTTTTTTTTAATCCGGAAAAATTCTGATTTTCTGCTAAAAAAACTGTTTCATTTAATAAATAAGTCGTTTTCTGTTGTATTTTTATTAATTATAATAATTAATATGATTTTACGCGGTTTAGAGAGCGAAAAAAAGAGTCAAAAAAATTAAACTTTAGTGCTTGTAGCGCCATCTTGCAGAAGTTTTTGCTACTATTCTATTTCGGGTACCGGTGGCGGCACATGGTGGTGAATTGCGGAACTAAATTGGAGTTAAGTTTGTTTTGGGACCTGTGGCGCCATCTAGCGGTCACTGGCCGAACTAAACCCCGATGTTTTGGTTTTTAGTCCAACCATTTACCGTTAGATGGCGCCACTGTTTTGTTATTGTCGTCGATCGACTTCCTTGGCTATTCTATGCTCCTGATACCGGCGGCCAAATTTCAGCAAATTTTCGTCTTAAAATCGACAGATTTTGATTTGTTTTGGTAAATGTGGCGCCATCTACCGGTCATTGGTCTAACTAAAAGTCAATGTTTTAGTTTTTAGTTCGACCATTTACTGTTAGACTTCTTTACCGGCCGACTCAGTTTCTTTTAAGTTTTTTTTTCTTTTTTTTATTTTCACAAGTCTCAATGCATATTTTTTTATAATTTTGATAACTATTTTATAAAGAAATAAAAAAAAATTATTCAAGTTGAAAAAAAAAGTTTATTCAAGGTCAGAAAAATTTTCCATTGAAAAACTTCCCGATTTTCGACGAAAAAATGGGCCGAAATTACCGACCCCCTATAGGGCTCTGTAACTAACTTTTTTGTTTATAATTTCCATTGAAAAACTTCCCGATTTTCGACGAAAAAATGGGCCGAAATTACCGACCCCCTATAGGGCTCTGTAACTAACTTTTTTGTTTATAACAATAGAGGGGCGGACGATGGCTCTATGGAAAGATAAAAAGTTACCGACATCCCTGAGGCGATGGCTCAACCCTGTCAAAAATCAAAAATGCCCTCAAAAATGCTCTAGCTCCAACCGTTCTCGAGATATTTGCAAATAAACAATTTTTGCAATGTTTATTCGCCTGCCATTTCGTTGTTTATTGACGGATTTGGCTGAAACTCAAATGGTCTTACCTGGTCCAGGTACCCAACGTTAATGTCAAAAATGCCCTCAAAAATGCTCTAGCTCCAACCGTTCTCGAGATATTTGCAAATAAACGATTTTTGCAATGTTTATTCGCCTGCCATTTCGTTGTTTATTGACGGATTTGGCTGAAACTCAAATGGTCTTACCTGGTCCAGGTACCCAACGTTAATGCCGAGTTTCAAGGTCATCCGATGATTAGGTTCTTACCTGGTCCAGGTACCCAACGTTAATGCCGAGTTTCAAGGTCATCCGATGATTAGGGGCGAAGATACAGAAAAGGGGTTGAAAAAGTTATAAACAATTGAGATGGAGGAGTTATTTACCGGCCGATTCAGTTTCTTTTAAGTTTTTTTTTCTTCTTTTTATTTTCACAAGTCTCAATGCGTATTTTTTTTTATAATTTTGATAATTATTTTATAAATAAATAAAAAAAAAATAAATATTCGAGTCATGAAAAAAAATTTATTCAAGGTCAGAAAAATTTTCCACCGAAAAACTTCCCGATTTTCTGACTCAGAAGATAAAATTAGTTGGATATCAGAAGATATCCAACTAATTTTCTCTGACAAATTGACGAATTTTTCATGGAAAATTTAGTTCTGTAATTTGCCTCGGGGTGGCGCTGCGGTCGTAAATCGTGATTTTTCGTTTTTCCTCGATAT
>MVJL01005932.1:0-33701 GCA_002156465.1 Macrocentrus cingulum | reverse complement strand
ATGCAAATCATGATATTCAAACTCCAAAATCCATAATTATATCAGGATTGGTTGCCAAAATAGATAAAAATCACCCTGCAGAATCTGGTGAAGACTCGTAAGGCTACTTAAAACTAGCATTATGGTCATTTTAAATGTTGATACATCTTTCATATGCGTGCAATTTGTCTCCCGAATATTGCAATGTGCGCGAAGTCAACATTTGGCAAACTATTTAATGTGTATGTTGAGCAATTTAAACTATCCTGATAAAATATTAATACCAATGATAAAAAATTATTATTTTTGTGATATTTTGGACAGATTCCACCTCCCCCCCCTCCCTCCTCCCGTAATTTTGCGTATATAAACTAAAAATTAGTACCGAATAAATGCAGTGCAAATGCCGTACCACCGTGGGTACAAACGCCGTGCAAGAAAGTTCAGGACTGCTGCGAACATCGCGCGCCATTCTATTACTATAGATATCAATCGTACAAGCGGAGTGCCGACGCCGTGCAGACGCTCTTTTTAGGGAGTACACGCACCCATGTTCGCTACTTGGCCCTAGTGCAGACGCTGTATAGATGTTGCGTGCGCTATCTCATACAAACTTGGTGCTGATGTTATTTGGATATAACTCAAACAAAATCATTTTTACTCGGGAATAAAATAAAATGAAAACAGAGTATGCCTGTAATAAAATACGAATTTAAACGTCCGTTGTGTTTTTTCTCCATCCAATTTCCATAATCACCTAAAAAAAAAAATTGCAAACCAATAAAAAGTTTATAACCCTATATGTATAGTTACACAAGACACCAAAATCAGGAGTATACATATAAAATTGCAACAAAAGCACCTGATAAAATAAAAAAAAAATAATAATTTAAGTAGAGATTTATTTAGATGTTTATATTGCAGGCATTTTCACAGTATAATCCGTCTATTTATCAATTGTGTCGGTTAGACATGTTTCGCGACACCCTCTCTCATTGCAAGCAAGCATATAGAAGAGCGCGCGAGGTGAAGCCTATACATAGACGAAGCGCGGAAGAAAGGAGAGCAGAATACAGTAGTGGCGGCGGTATAGTGTACAGAAGCGAAGGTATTTTATTATGCAAAAGCTCTCGCGGCAGTTGGATGGTTGGTCGTGCACCTCCACCTCTGCTATTTCCTCCCTCCAGGGGTGCAGCAAGAGAGGGCGGCGGTGGAAAAAGCCTCCGCCCTCGAATCGCGTAAATACGGGCAGCCATTTTGCGATAAACTTTTTTCGGCGCGGCGGGGAAAGGTGGACGAAGTGCGCAGGGGTGAGAGAGAGTAGACGGGAAAATGGGGCGAGGAAAAAAAGCGGGCGTTGCATGGGGTGAGAAGAAGAAAAAGTTTGGTCGCGGTTCATGCAGAGGGCGCTGCACTCGCGTTCACTGTGATATCCGGTGCGTTTTAGCGACGGAGAATTTTCGTTGCATGTGAGCATGCATACAAATGTGTGTATATACGTGCATGGCGGCGCACAGAGGCAGAAAAAAGTGACGGAGGGATATATATGAAAGGGCGAGGAGAGGACAAAAAAACATGCAGAGGGGGCGTTGAATGAGATGAACCCGCGCGCGCGGTGGAGCACGGGCGGCGGCGGCGGCGAGACACTCCCCCGGAGTCTGTGGCTTCAACAGTAGAGAGAATACACAGACGCAGCCGTCTGCAGCACATATACACACAGAGGTGCTCAAACAATCCGCGCTATTTTTTTTTCCATGATTTTTTTCTGTTGAAACGGGGAAATTGCTTTTTTCCTCCTCTGCTCTCGCGATGATTCTTCGTGTCCTCTATACTACACTCGTTATCCTTCCGTTCGCCCATCGTTCTCGATCGATTTCAATTTAATAATGCCCCCCGTCTATGCCCCGCGCATGATATGCTTCACTTCACTTATAGATGAGATCAAAAGAGAGAAATTACATGGCAGCGATAAAAGTCTTGATTTCGTTAGAAATTCTAGCTTGCGTTTTAATTTATCGAGTAAAAATTATTCTTCCCACACTGTAAATTGTCTATTTTATTATTTTTATACATGTAGAATTTTTATTTACTATTGAAAGTTGCATTTTTAATCGTTAAACTGTGCTTGACTGTATGTCTGACCATATAAGAACTTTTCCCCTTAAAAAATTTCTTGAATTAATTTTCTTTAGGGGTAAAAAATAAAAAAAGTTAAATGTATATCAATAAAAGATGTATTTTTTGATGTGAATGTTCGTGCCATGTGTATATATCAGAGTCAACTATTTCATCCCCTGAAAATATATCTGTAGCGTTGATGCTGAAGCCAAACACGCGCCCTAGAGTTCTCTTATCGTTCAATTTAGGGGGGAAACATCCCCAGACACTTTGGTGTCACATCTCGTCGCAAAGTTTCTCCAACAATGTGGCCAGCACACATTGATGTCCAGCGCAAGAGCCCCAAGCGACAGTCGATAAATGGTGCGAAGAGTGAGAAAAAGACGAGAAGCGAACCAATCGAAATCCCGAGTAGAGCGACACACTGCTATACACCCGATTCGTTTTTATCTCTTTTCCCCGAGTATACGACCGAGCGGATCTCTTCCCAATAGATCTCGCGAAACGGTACGAAAAAAAAAAAAAAGCCAAGAGCCCTCACAGTAGAGGGAGCGCTCACAAAGTAGACAAGAGCGAAACTGGCAGAAAAAAACGTCTACACGTAGAGCCATCAATATATACCTATATACACGATATATCTGTTATATAAGCCGCGTGATATAGAAGCAACAAATGAACGAGAGAAGGCGCGACAGACCAAAGAAAGTCCGCGCGCGCGCGACATCAAGGACAACAGGGTAGTGTGACAAAAAGCGGGGGAAAAACACACACACATAATATAGCCGAGAGTCAAAACTGTATAGAGAGAAAGCGAGATGTAGAAAGGTAGCAGCAGCAACGGGCGCAGCTTATATGCATGACCGGAAAAGGAGCGAACAAGACAGAATGACGAAGAATGCGAGAGAACGTGGTGGAAGGTCAGCAGACCCTAATTTCCACGTTGCACGGCCCGATTCATTACCGGGTGGGGTTCGCATTATTACGAGCCCGAATTACCTAATTTTGCTCGTCGTTACGTTGTTCCAGGTTGGCCGAGAGTGCGAGAAGGAAGAGCAATGAGCAAGAAAAAGGGACAGAGCGAGTTGAAGCGAGACAAATACACTCTTGGCCCCTTTCACCCACCCGACAGAGCTCGTGAGTCCTTCTGGCACCGAGGTTCGCGTTAAACCACCCCATTTGAGCGTTTTCCACCCCGACGACGACCTTAGCGCAGGGTAAATATAGCCCCGTGGCCTGTCGCTTACAAAACGCGCGCAATTCAAGTCCGCGCGGACTTTCCGTCCTCCAATCGCCAAGCGCCACGTTTACCCTTGGCGAATCACGTCCTCGCATTCTTAAGTTAGCCCGCCCTCGTTTCTCCGCGTCGTCAGGTGCTTTTAAAAACAGCCAATTGTCACCCGAGCCCGGCCAATCAGCGGCGCTCTCGCTCTGCACTGGCGTGCTCACGTTCAGTCCGCGCGGACTCGCCGCATCTCGAGCGGGGGAACCCTGATGATGGGGGAAAACCATTGAACACCCGCGCGCGCCCCTCATCACGATGCCCTCGCGCTCGAGGAGGTCGTCGTCGTACACACTATACTGGCACCCCCTCTGCGCGCCTGGACGCTGCAGAAAAACAAGGCTTCAGAGAGTATCGTCCGCCCGGGCACTCATCAGCCGAGCGTTTTTCGTTGCAAGCCAGTTGCCCGCGCAGCTATTACGCCTTAACAAAGTCCGATGTTTCGTCGTGGGCATCGAGTGCAGACGCGACGTCAATATATACTCTCTAGCGCAGTATTTTCAAGATATCCAGCTTTAAGAAATATACCATCGCCAAACGCGCGCGCTCATCTTTCTTATCCGCTAGTTTGTATATATTTTTATTATCCGTTTTTTTTTTTTATTCTCAGAGTAAACTAACACATTGTTAGTTCATAAAAAATTTTTTTTCTCTACCTCCTCACATCTTCCCTGGAAAAGTTTTTTTTGTCTGCTGAAAGTATATATATGTATTCTAGTACAATTATTATATAAATAAAAAAAAAACTTTAAATGTAAATGCCTTTTTGTGAATTTGAAAAGGCTGAATAAATTACTTTTGCATGCATAAAATATATATTGCGATGATAAATTAGATATATCAAAGTAATTTCTTCATAAATTTATCGTTATAGGTTGGAGAATGTTAAAAAAAAAAAAATAGAAGTATTTCTACTAACCGGAACTTCTGGTTCTAGTTCACACCATCAGTGGGGGTCTTTAGTTTCATTATTCCCCCGATGTGTCTTTGCATCTATTAATTAACGAATTACGTGCGGTGCAACAACAGCAGAGCAGTGTGGTCTCGTGTTCGAGAAGCAATATACAGCAAGACTGCGGCTTGAGCACCCTCAGTAATTTCCCCTCGCATCAGGAAGTATTATAACGAGTACCTGCACAAAACGCCCCTAAAATCCCACCAACAGAATTGCCATAAGAATAATCCATAAATACAGTGCTGTTCTCACCACAAAAGCATCAAGGCGATTGTTAAATACATTCTAAAAATATTAAACAAATAAAACGCCATGGATCTCTTATTCCCATTGAACTCTGCTACCTGTCTACGACAAACAAAAAATATAAAAGCACAATAGGCAGGGTAAAACTAGTCTATAATACACCCAACACTACCTCAAGGAATTATTCGATTTGGATTGTGAAACCTGCAGGACTTGCATTCATCGTGATGGATATAACCACTGCTGCTTATAATACAAATACTCCTTCCCCGCTGCCTCTCAGAGCGTTTGCAGACGAGCGAGCAATCACAAATGGGTCCAAAGTTGGTCTGGAGCTGAGAGCACACACACACACCGAGTCAACATGGCTGTGAGGTGCTCGGCCGATATTAAAGGGATCTGAACGCGTCGCCGTGGCCCTGGCATTTCCACAACCGCCAACAACTTACTCGGCTGAAAGCAAGAGAGACGGACGTGGCACGTATATAACATGCAAATATACAAGTTGAGATAGAGCCTCTGGTGATGCTTGGTGGCCACTGAAACCAACTGCATTCCCGGCTATTAGAGCAGCGCTGCACACAGTAGTGAAAATTTACTGTTCTCGAACCCCCTCGTCCTCTAATGCACTCGGTATAGTTATGGGCGGCCAAATACTCGTATAGAAACCATGTCGCTGTAGGCCTTGGCTTCATGTGTGTTCGTTTGCTCGGAGAACGGGCGCGCCAGTGTCATGCAGCAATGTTATCTGCCACCGCGCCAGAGACAAGCGAGGTCTGTGCGCCAAGTCTCGGGTAATGGCTTATAACCGTAGACCGTCTCCGGTGCAGCCACACAGCCAGTTGATCTTATATAGCTATAGTCCATCAGATGACGAGACCTTCCAGCACCTAGTGCTGCAGATAGACTTGTACTCGCTCTTGTCCTGCACACCCTCGCGCTTCTCCTCCACCGCCGTCTCGTAATGGTGGCATTGAAGTCAACGTTCTTGTGTCGTTGACTGATACACCATGCCGTCGGGTATTGGTGATGGGCTGTTGCACCTGGGCTCCTACTCTGGAAGAGTGGATGACGACAATGGAATTCTTCTGAAACACGTTTTATGGCCGGGTATAAATATGTTTCTGTATTATATTTTATGTATATAGGTATTTGCTTTGGTGATTGATTTTGTTGAGGGTTGTTGTATTTCGGAATGTAGGGTAAAATGGAGTGCCTGAAAAAACGAGTGAATAGTTTTTTTCTGTAATTGCGCCGATGGCAATTGAATTATTTTTTACACTATAGGAACATACGTGGCCACCTGTATACTAAATATTTTTATTTTTCAGGTTTTGTATAAAAAAAAACATGGTTTTTTATATTATAAAAATCCTCTTGAAAAATTGGTCCGATATACAAGCATTTTTAGTATAGGTCGCTCACGAATTTTGAAATCTCCACAAAAAGTCAAAATGTGATTGTAGAAAAAAAATTTTTTTTCTGTCTTTGCTATAGGAAATTTGTTTATACATGTAATATAAATAAGTTTTACAAAGTTTCATTTGGAAATATTAATTTTAGGGGTCACTTATGAATTTTAAAAGTTTTCAACTATATACATTGATGTCAATGATCTCAAACGACTTTTTCATATAATAATATTATAAGACTTTATTTTTCTGTGATTTTCTGTGATTTTCTGATACGAGACACAAAAAACGAAAATAGTCGATTTTTCGGGCCACTCTAACCTATACTGAAGACAGCTGTGAATTTCGCATTGACGATATTTTATTTTTCCGTGTATTCTATAAACAACTGTCTGTTTCTCCAATTTTTATCTTTTTTATTTTAACACTTGCAGTGTCTCAACAATCATTATTACCTCAACTACTCCATTTTGCCCCACATTCCCCCCCTACATTGAGAATAAATTTCTGAATGAAAAACTTAGTAGGCAAAAAAAAATTGAAATTCCGAGTAATTCTGTTGTATAGCTGAGTAAACAAAAATGAATCAAACAAGGACTTTGACTGGAACTGTGTGGGCTATTGAATTGCATATGTTGAAGGATGTCTGATATGCAGCCGCACAACTTGCCGAAACGCGACGGAAAGTTTCGAAGTAAACAAAGAAAAACAGGCAGAGTAAGTTGGAAATGGGCATTGACGTAAGAAACAGAGTTTGTGGAGTCGAGTGTGCAAGTTGAGAGGAAATATAATACAAGTGTGTCTGCAGTCGGCCATCACTTGAGTATCACGCTGATGATGCACCGGAACCATGTGCGTGCCAGACCAGTCCTTGAAAGGCCATTTAGGAGGGTGGTACTGAGGGTGCCACAGTGTTCTCATCTGATGCAAACTCATATATGAGAATAAGAGAAAACGAGGAAAGCAGTTTTCTAGTGGATCCTTGAGCTTTGGTTTGAGAGAATATTAATTCGAACGAAGCCTACGAGTGGCCTCTTGTGCTACATGAGGACTCTCGTAAATAACGAGGCAAAGAGTGAGAGAAAAATATGTATAGAATTGTACCATGTGTTTGTGCCCAGACACTGTCTAGGATTTCCCCGGCGTGTTGTCGACCTCATGGCTCGGCTCCATTCTGAGGCCCTAAATTATTAGGGCCCCCTTCGCGGCTCTGGCGTCGATCTAAAACCCAATTCGGCATGCCCTTGAAGGAAAAAAAAACACCGCAGTAAAATAATTCACTGTGTTGTTGCCATTGCATGGTTTTCACACTGAAAATCCGTATTCTGTTGTACACTGGATAAAATATGAGGTAGAAAAACGTTTGTGTTATAATAAGGAATCTGCGGTTTTGCTATATTATATACAGCTCAATAATTCATTGCACAATGTGGCGCGGAACTTATCAACTAAACTATCAGTTAAGAATCTCTCGGCTGTCTCTTGACAGAAACCAAAGTCTTTGCAAACCTGTTCTAGAGTTAGGCGACGGTAAATTCATGTCACACAGATCAACGTCCAAAATGCAGCCGCACTAGACCATCACAAAGCTGGCATTTATTAGCATTAGCAAAGTTACTTCCTTGTTAGTTGTGCGCTTGGTATATTTCACAATAAATTTCTACTTAGCCACAATATTTTAAAACCGCGTTATTATGGTAGCAGCATATAAATTTTCTTTTTTTTTAAATCATATAATCTTCATCTGTTGTTTGTGGGTAACTAAGTGAGATCCTGTCTCTTAAATTAGACCCTTCGGCTAATGTAAACGGCGCCAAGGGAATAATATATGACGTTTCTCCCATCACGTGGATCTTTCAGTATGTGACATATTTTTTGTTTTTTTTTTTCAAGTATAGACTGCACGCATATCGAAAAATCAATATTTTTTTAATAAATACAAAGGTCGCCTCGTTTAGATCGCTATAACAAAAGCGACTGTTGGAAAACTCAGAGGTTTTTTATCTCATCTGATTATTTGGACAGAGGTTTTGATCAGTGATTATAAATCTAAAGCAAGCATCAAAATCTTCATGAGATTATTGAACACAAAATAGAGGTTATCATGTGAAACAAATTCTCAAGTGTATCATTCGAAATAAGATGTTAGAAAATATATGGTAAATGTGTTGTATATTTATCTTAATCAAATTTCACCTTCAAGCCGTCGTGATTCATTGGCTTAATCAATCAATCAAGTTTCTGTTGCGCGTGTAGCAATTTACCAGTAGCAGAAATACCTTGGAGGAGTATATTGAAGAATAGCTCAGATCCAGATGTTAACAATCTATGGTGATACTCGTGGGATTTTTGGCGATTTAACCGTTAAAAAAGTTGCGAACACTAGAGTTTTGGCTTTTACCGGAAAAGTTTGAATTTCAAAAAAATTTGTGATAAGTTGATAAGTCACATGGTGTGTTTTGGCGCTATAAAAGGCTAAGGAGCTTCTCATTGGTTTAGGCAATTGCTTTCCCTAGCGGACAGACTCACTGAAAAATCCGTATTGTTGTAAAAATAAAAAAAACATCCTTTAGCGCTGTATTCAAAATTGTCAGAAATTAGATTTATCAATTTATCAATGGATTAATGAATGACTTTAATTAAAACCAACCTGCTAGGTGTCAATTTAAACAGAGAACAAGCCAAAAATTTTTTATCGATAAAAACCGA
The DNA here is from genome assembly GCA_002156465.1 of Macrocentrus cingulum. Classification (NCBI taxonomy): domain Eukaryota; kingdom Metazoa; phylum Arthropoda; class Insecta; order Hymenoptera; family Braconidae; genus Macrocentrus; species Macrocentrus cingulum. Next base: position 25,003 of record MVJL01005932.1, on the reverse strand, counting down.
TCATTGTACTCAAATTTTTTTGAAATTTTCATGGGAGAATACAATGTTGATAACTATTGTATCAAAACTAATGGCTTAATAATTACTTTTATAAATTCTAAGAATTTTTAGTTCAGAATTTTTTCAGTCATAATTAATTTAGTTTCAATGAAGAATTGTCAAGTTTTCGAAATCGTTTGCAATGAATTACTGATTAAAAGTATACATAAATCTGAGTAATTAAAATTTTTTTCAAAATATCACTCATTTACACTTCACTCAAATCTTGTATACAGGTAAAAAGATCGGTGATTGATTTAATAATAGTACAAAAGTAGGTGTTGGCGACGTCTAATATAGCTTTATAGTGTATATTTAAATATATACATCATTTCTCTGGTTGAATAAATTTACTATAAAACAGTCGGAGCTTCATGTTGAGTGAGCATGCAAGTTTGCGTGCAAGAGGGTCACTATACGAGATTAGCGTAAAGTCGGCGTTAAGTAGGCAAGAGAGGAAAAGAAAAGGACAAGAGGTAAAGAGGCTTATCGTATCGACCGCATTAGTATGCCGATATTAAAATCGCTTGTCGCGTTTAACCTCCCACGACCGCGACGAGTCTTATATGCCCTGCACTTGCACTGCTACCCATGTACCGTATATATTCAAACGTTGTACTGCCTGATGGTGGTCTTTGCATGCGATCAGACCCTGGGTGTTATTGCCTTTTGTTCAAAGTCCTCTGCTATCTCTCGCCAGCTTTTTTTCGCCGCTGATTGCGCCAACACTCGTATCGCTCATGGTTTTTTTTGTTTTCATATATAAATGTATATTTCGTCGTGGTAAGAAAAGTTGCTAGCTACCTTGAGATAAAGTTAATTTTTTTTTCTTTCACGCGGGCAAAAGAGTATATAGTGTGCGTGATAAAAATACAGAAATTAATTGGCAGTCGGTCCATCATAAAAAATGTTTTTGTGACTATTTTTTTTTTTTTTATGTTTTTAATGAGTTTATTTTTATCGCGTGGATTTTATTATTTATGACTATATATTTCAGGATGGGATGACAAACAGTGTGTATAGAATTTTTGATGTGTTTTGTGATGGCTGCTGCAATTAACTCAAGTTTTTATGCTCATCAACGGCTTATCAGTAAATCCAATAATCAGTATTTGAATATACGATGAATGCAGAGTGTAATCTCATCTATACTTTGTCCGCGGTCTTAAGAGCATGAATAAGCTAATTTGAATGTTTTTTTTTTTTAGATAAATATCAGTTTGGCTGTACAATCGAAGCCCTTTACAATGACAAACAAAATGTAAAATTTTTTTTTATCTCAAGAATTTTCTTTTTTTTTATATTTTAACATGTTCAGACAAAAAAAAAAAAACATTTTTTAACTCTTGTTTTCCAATTTTTAGGGATTAAATTAAATTTAATTAAGTTAATTTAAAATATTGAGAAAAAAATTATGCAGTTCAATAATAAGAAATATTTTTCCTCATAGGTTTTGTTGCATACAGACACAATTTTCCCTCTTTTTTTTTCGTGCGTCGAGTCGCAATCATTCACACAAACTGTCTTAACCGAGGATTAATAATTTGTTGGGTGACGTAATCACGTTGACACATCAGACATATACACACTCCTTCTCGTTAATCTTTTTTTTTCTCCATCTCTCCAGAAATCATTGCCAAAAATCTTTCACCCTCCCTCCTGCATCTGTCACACAATAAAGAAAACTTTCGTTCCTTGTCGCTGAACATAAAGAGCAGAGGATTGAGTGCGCTAGTAGGTGTCTCCAGGCGACATGTCCCCTCTATCCTTTGGCACATTTCTCTTTCCCTCTTTATCCTCTGCAAGGAACCAAGTGCTCTAAACACGTTTATATAACTTTTTCAAGGATACTCAACAAGCTTTTAGGTATTTTATTGTGCACTTACGATCTTGCAATCTGAATTTTTCCCCCTGCTGTGAAAAATACGTAACGTTGAATTTCTTTTTCAAAATTCAACATATCTACTCATACAAATGTCTCAATTTTTTTTTAATTTGAATTCATAGAAACAATTTTTCGCCTTAAAAATAGAACAATTTTCTTCAGTCTCCACAACCTGAAAACATATTTTTTCAGTCGGTAAAACAGAAAAGTATTTCCCAATCGATAAAACAGAAAAGTATTTTTCTGTCGAGAGTACAAAATTCTACTTAGTCGATAAAACAATTACTTTTTGTACCAGCAATAAAACAGAAAAGTGTTTCTGAGTCGGTAAAACAGAGAAGTATTTTTCTGTCGGTAAAGCAAAAAAAAAACAATTTTATCGTCAGAAAAACAAGAATCTACTTAATCAATAGAACAAATACTTTGGCGTCGGTAAAAACTATTTTCCAGTCGGTAAAACAGATAACTCGGTCGGTAACGAAAATTTCTTTTTTGCCGATATCATGCCTCAATGATTCTACGGTAGAAAGCAATTTTAATTGTTTTTTTGATTTTCTTTTAAAAATTTGCTGTATACAAATTTAATTTTTTTAATCATTATATGTAATAAAAAAATTGTAATTATATAAATGAATGTTAGAAAATAATTATTCAATTGTTAGATCACAATTTTAATATAATAAGTTCACCCGAGTTTTATAATTGGATATAAATCATCTAATTATATTTCCTATGTTATAAACCACATTTAGCCAACTTGCCGACGAGTGAAAAAAAAAAAAAACAACTTGTTTCAACAGAAATAAAATAATTTTGCTGTATATTTTCAGAACTGTAAGACACACGCGTGCAGAAATAATACATATCTCGGCTCATCGCGTCCTCGCGCGTTGTCTCTCTGATGCTTTTCACCTGTCGCAAAGACCTTTCCTCGCGTGTGCACCTTACATGCCCGCGTACACATATATCGCCGTGACCCGCATTGTGCGTAAGCAAGCGTGCATTGACGGCTGCGAGAAACAAAAGAGCTCTCCACTCGCGCTCTTTGGGTGGCTCGTCGTCAGTTCCAAGTACGTGTACGAAGCGGGGCATATACGTGTGGGGACGCCATCAAGAAGAGCTGACTTATTATTGGCTGATGCTAGTGCGCCATTGGTTGAAAGTCCGTGCGGACTCTGTGGCATGTTGGTGCCTTGGCCGCTGGTAGCGCAGCGTCGCTTCGTCGGCTCGCATGTGCATCTCCGCGCGTCCCCCCGAAAACAGTCTCTCAGCGGCAAAGCAGCAAGATCCCCCGACGAGATATGAAGTCTCTTCCTTTTATATTCCACGCTTGCCTGCCCTCCATTTTGCTTGCTCGGGCCCTTGTCTGCCTTGCCGATCTGCGCGACTACCGTATGCGTAGCCGGCCGCGTTGCTATCTCGTCCAGGCACTCGCCTCTCTCTCCCCATAACCTCTTTCTCGCTGCCTGCCATCAGAGACTTGTTCAGACTTTCGCTCACACAATCAAACCTCGCTACCATGTCCTCCAGGCCTCTTCGGCTCCTCTGCTTCTCGCCTCATCTTCCTCTTCAGCCTCTACTCTCGTCTCCCCCCCTGCGCGCTCTTTCTCTCTGCCTAGCCGACCTGTCCTCAATGACGTATACTGGCTTTGTAAGCGCCCCCACTCTTGGACCCCAAAGTCTGCCTGCGGATAATGTATGTATCCATTTGTGTACACGAGATGTCGCCCACCGCCGTCGCGTTTCGATGTCGAGACACTACACGAAGATGCAAGGCTCTTGTGTATTTATATTCTTGGATAAACATCTCCTAACGGTTTTTTTTCCTGTCGGGAATTTGGAGGATAGATTTTCTCTGCTTGTATTGTTGTAACGAACCGGAAATGATGGAATTTTTATGTTAAAGATGTTAGATGTCGAGACACGTTGGACACTTTATATATGTATGTCATTTTTTTAATTGATGTTTCTGAAAATTTGGAGGAAAAACTTGAATTTTAGAAGGATTTTTGAGAATAAATATATTTTTAACAAGTTACAGCAAACAATTCAATTTTTTTTCGGGGTAAATACATTTTTCCCTGTAACTATTTCTAAAAATTTTGGCCTTTTTAGTGAGCTTTTACTCCATTTTCACACTTGTGGTGTCTGAAAAAAAAAATTATTACCTTACGACAGTTTTGGCGTTAAGGAGGTTGTTGCGGCAACTCAAAGTAAAGATATTCGATTGAAATTTACATATTTTCTAAACAACAATATTTGGAACCTGCATGCCAAATTTTAATGGATTTGACGATCTAGTAACGCTAATATTGAGCGTTAAAATACATAAATCTCCACTATATATAGATATACACCGCGTGAGAATTCCCAAAAATTCAGGCTTTAATATTTTCAAATCCGTACGGTGGATCTTCTCGAGACTATTAATAGAAAAACCTTACAAATTCCATGTATATAGTTCCAGCAGTTGATTTTTTGTTTTGATGTCATCACTTTTGCATTTAACCTGTAAATGCTCGTAACCTCCTTTAATACTCCATTATGCCCCACGTTTCTCGAAATTCTAAAATCATCATTTTACGTTGAGTTTTTATTTTTTTAGAATATGCTAAAATGTTGATAATTTTAATAAAGATTGTGCAAATGTGTCTGGTGTTGCAGTCTGACGAGCCAACTCGCGGAGACACACTCGTCGTGTGATGATGAGTGTTCCAGAATCTATCGCAATGCACCCATATCAAGTCTAGAGTGCAGCAGCTAAGTGTTATAAGTACGCGCACTAGCTGGATGCACACGTTCGTCATTTTGCTCATCCACCACACGTTTCTGCAGTGCCAAGAGCCAATTTGATTGCTCTTCACATTCTATATATGTGTGTATGGCGGTTGACGCTGCAATAAATTGGCCATCGTTGCCGACAACATCTGCTGTATTTGATCCAATAGGTTTAGTTGGATATCTATTACATCATTGTACTCACAATTTCAAGATTTTTCCTACACTCGAAATTGCTTTCACTCTGCACCTACACTTTACTGTTTATACTTCACACATTTCTGCCATTAAAAATCACTATACACTTCGTTTAATCTATCTACTATTTTTTTCTGGACGTGAAAAAAGCATCACGCGACTATTAAGAGTGAGATCCACACAGATCATTGACGCCATCAATATCGGAAGGTCTGGTCTAATCTCCGTGAAGCAGAAAGCCCCCGAAATCAAATGTAAAAACAGGTCTCAGGTCATTTCTATTTTTTTCAGGCAATTTGGGCCATAAAAAATAGTACATTGTTCACCAAGGGAGCAAAAGAGGTCATTTCGACCGTGGAAAGTTGACTAGGAATTCACGGTCAAATAACCTCTTTTGCATCCCGAGGTAAACATACTATTTTTCGTCGTAGCAAGAGCAAAATTGCTTCCGAAAAGTAGGGAGCAAAAACCCTATTTTCTCCCGCTACGACGAAAAATAGTATGTTTACCTCGGGATGCAAAAGAAGTTATTTTCACCGTGAATTCCTGCCCTCACCTTCAGCTCGGGCAGTAAACTTTTCACAATCGAAATGACCTCTTTTACTCCCTTGGTGAACAAATGTACTATTTTCTAGTACTAAAATTTCAAATTTAATATTTAACGAGTAATTCATTTAACAAACAAAAAAACCGGGTTTTACATTGATGAATTATAAATATATAATAAGATGAAATATCTGTTGCATCTTTCACGTCTCACGATTTCCAACGTTTTCGCAACCCGACAAGATACATATACCATGAAAAGTAATTGCCTTATTATCGGCGATTCCTTGAAGACTTAATGAATGAGTCTATCGACTGCTACCGATGTACACGCGATCTTGGCGTGATTTCAAGTATATTATAAGGCATCTGAGAGGATATAATGGTCGGAAAAAATTCCTCGTCGATTTTAATAGCTTGAGAATTCGCCGTGAAATACCTGCTCGTGAATAACGATAATAATAAGGGAGGTGAAAAGGGTCAGGAATGCTATCTGGGTGTCACGCCATGCAGTGAATAGCGAGAGGCGACATTTTCGCTCGTTGCACACGCCAGAATACGGTTGCGGATGGTGCGGTTAGGGGTGGTTAGGGCAGCGCCACCACAAGGGTGGTCAAACCGCAAACGAGACCACCGTCCCGGCTATCTGCTATCTGGATAACCACCACCACCATGCCGCCACGAGCGTGGCAGAGAGCACTGTTCAATACATACATCCTAGTTCGCGTCATCGATATATGAGCCTCTGTGCGCCAGTTGAGCTGCAACAATGTTCTGCGATTTTTACGTTATTTTTCAGAATCTTGTGTCACGAAGCGCAGAGCATAGACCTGATTCAAGAGACAAACATCGTTGCATCTATAGTTCTGATGGTAAAAATACCTTCTCGTCGAATGTTTTCATCAGTCATGTATATACGTATAGTCGAATCCCGTTGCAACATCACTCTTGAAATCACGTTTACGTTTAGAGAGATCACTTGGATGAAGTTAACAGCATTGGGCGCTTGATGGAGCAGGTATTCCCCCTGGGAAGAATTGGTTATTCCGCGGTCATGAGTGATGGTTTTTGAAGAATCAAATTTAAGTTTTATTGGAGGATTGTATTTATTTATAAAATTACAGCCTCTAATTCGAAATTTCTGATGTGCGGATGTATAAAAAATTTATAACTAATATATAAAAATTCAAAAGTCAATTCTTTGATGCAGTTTTTTTGATCTTTCTCTGAAAATAATGACAATTTTTTGTTTTTTTTAAAAATTCATTCGAGTATACAATGAAAAATAAAATTAAGTAGAATTTAAGTATTTAAAGTGCTTTTGAAAATTTATAAAAATTTAAATATATGCAATGATCGGTGACATTTTTATTGATAAAAATTTTTTGGCTTCTAAATTGACACCTAGCAGGTTACTAATTGAAGATTTGCGATAAAAGTCTTCATATTTTCAATAAATTATTTTTTTTATTCGTAAGTATTTTATGTTGTAGAATGTCATAAAAATTTTTTTTTTGTAAATTTTAAAGGAAATTCAGTAAAATGAATAATTTTAGAACAAGCCCCGGAGCATAGGCTAATTCAGTGATTTCAAAACCATGAATAGGCGTATAAATTAATGGAAAATGATGAATAAATAATGTCTGGGAAATAGCCATTGAATTAATTCACCAGTTGGTGCTTGATCAGACTGGCATGTTACAGGATACCATAATTGTCGTTGTTGAATCAAACTGGCGTGAAACAGTGTATCTCGCGTGTATGTGCCGAAGATATTTCGCTGGCACGAACTCGAATCGCTATATTCGCTCCATTGGCGAGGATTTGACTATACATGCATATATATCTGCGCGGGAATTGTGTTGATGGCCAAGAGGGCGAGGTGGCGGCAGTGAATGCCGACCGGGCGTTTATTAGTGTCCAATTGTGAGACCTAACACGAACGCGGTCCGCGTGAACTCGCTCATTTGCGTGCCTGTTAATTTGCTCACAGTTGCCGCAGTATGCCGCCGTGAGACCGCATTCGAACGCCTCTCGCACCATCCATATGTACCTATATTCTATATGTAAACTCCAAGAACTCGGATGCTTCTACGCACAATGCCTCAGTGTACCTCGGGTCAATCTCCACGAGAATCACCAATTATTCCGAAAATTTGTGGCGCTCCAAGTACAAAAATTACTTTTTGATATATGTTTAAGAAATTAAAATCATTAAAAAGTATCAATTTTGAATATCAGAACGATTTTTTGCGTTAATTTGAATTTTTTTAAGGAAAAACTACAAGCTTTATTTTGGAATTTGATTTTTTTTTCAAGTAAAATTTTTTTTAAAAATATTTTTTTACCCTGAAAAAGGTGTATTTAAAAGTATAATCAGAGATATTTTATCTCAAGGTTTATTTTTGTCATAGGAAATTGCAAAAATTGACATAAAAAATATTTTTCTATTTGTGTTTAAGAAATTAAAAGACAGAAAAAAATTTTTTTTATCGAAATTTTTGATTCCTCACTCATAAAATTTATTCAATGTGTTTAAAAAAATCTAAATTATTAAAAAAGTAACAATTTTGAATGTCATAACGATATTTTGCCCTTCCTCAGAATTTTTTTTTTTTTCAAATAATTTCATTAATTTACTTTTTTTTCTGTAATTTTTTTGTTAAAAATATTTTTTATCCTTTAAAAACATAATTTAAAAGTGTAATGTATACGATATTATATTGTAAGTTTAATTTTTTAAATTAAAAATTGCAAAAATTGACATGATAAATATTTTTTTTGTTTGTATTGAAAGAAGTAAGCAAAATTTTTTTAGATAATCTTATGAAGAAAATAATAAAATGGAAAAAAGTTATTTTCAAAGAAAATGAAAAATTAATCCCTAGAAAATTATAACTGATATTTTGTTTTTCATTTTTCATCATAAATTTTTGTTTTCTATGCTATGAAAATTTTTCACGGTTGAATAAAAATCACAGAATTTGGAGAAAAGCTTTTGCCAATGATTTAAACTGAGTTTTTTCGCTTAGTTTCACTTCTGGCGATGATAGATGATGCCTAATTAGTCAGCAAGCTTGTTGACTAGTTTCCTGGTGATTTTTCATGGGTGTTTTGCGTGCGAGCTGAGCGTTCGCGTGATTCTGATGAGTTTGAAAGCAGTATAAGTTTGCTCTCAGCAAGGGGCAAATCGCTTCTGGTTTTCCCCGCTAGATTTTGTGCAAATCAGGCATCAGGATGATGTAAGATAACGTGTAGCTGGAGAACGGGTATAATATGATGCCTTCTCCGGCTTTACGGCGGAAATTAACACCTTCAGGCGCTGGGTAAACGTGCACATGTGTGTTCACTCTTGCGTGCTCATCTCTCTCAAAGTGTACGTGATTATTCTCTGTATAAACACAAGTCTACAACTATATCCAAATTCATACGCGCCTAAAATCGTGTTTCATCATGACGACGATAAATAGCCCATTTTTTAACACTCTGCAGACATGCGAAAAAAAAACCGAAAAAATTTGAAACCCCACTGAAAGTTCTAGATTTCATAAGATGGAAAAAAATTTTTTTTCACAACATATTCCACAAACAGTGACTAAAATCAAGATAGGTATATGAATTTACAGTCAAATATTCGCGTTTACATGCAAAATTTTGATTTTCACAAGTTTGTTATACAATTATCTGAGATGTATTAACTGATAAAAAAAATTCTAGGATTAAAATTTGTCTTTCAACATCAAAAATAATTATTATAAAAAGTACTTCAAGTTAGACCCGGTTATTAACTCGTCGTTGAATAAGAAAATCAAAGTTTCCGGTGCAGAGGAAGCGTTAGAGAAAATTCTCACGCAGCTATTGTAATGTGTGCTACTATACACTAAGAGAGAAATTTATCTATATTTAACGCATAAATATATTTGGTAGTTGATAAATTAATTTCTTACATGTTAAAAAATATACTTTTATAGTTAGATTATGGTGAATCGATTCATTAACAATAAATCTTGCGATAAGTAATACGAAAATATTTGATTTTTTCGTAAAAACCATTTTTTTATTTTTAAAATCGATTTATTAACTGTTATAATAAATCAATGTTTGTTGCTGTATGAATTATCATAATTTATATATAATAATTTATATATGATAATTTAAAAAAAGACCCCTTCCCAATTGGGGGTTGGTAAAAAAATAAATATTCAAGCTGTACTTTTTATACATTAAGTTTTTTAAATAAAAATAAACATTGATTAATCCAAAATTACTGAATTCATTGATACAAGCAAATTATTAATTTATTTTTAAGCAGCGATTTATTTATACTGTTAATAAATTCCTCTCTCAATTTATTTCCCTCCCTTATTTGTCTTCTATATATTATTATAACCTGATGGCAAATTATTACAAAAAAAAAAATTGTATAAATGCATTTAAAAAATATGAAATACTGAAAAAAGGTCATTATTTTATCTTTTTTCCAACATAATTATTTAATTTATGAGTAAAAAAATTTGTAAAATGTGTTAATGTTAAAATAATCGATGTTTACATTCATTAAAAATATCGAATGCGATATTTCCAGTATAATTGATGTCTGTACTAAAATAATTTCAACTGGAAATTACTGCGTACATGAGTTAATTGCCCCCTGCACAAGTCCAATAATGCCAAGTTTGAAATACGTTATTCATTATTGCCATATATGTATAAAAAATTTTTTTTATATCGAGAGTGTACATAACTGTACACTATAATTCTTTTTCGCTGTAGATGTATGGTCTGATTTGGAATATTAGTATATATCGTGCATACAGACGGTATTACAGGTGTAGTCGGGGTCTATACTCGCAGATCTAATGATGGAGGTTTGAGATTAGACTCGTGCAAGATAGAAAAGTCCGTCACGAATTCCCGTGGGCATGAATGCGAAACATGCAGAATTGACTCGTTACAATCGTGACTCATGGACTCTCTCACGAGAAACAGAGTCAGCGGGTTGATTGTGTATGTAGTCACGGGGTATGAAGGTACTAATTACCGCGATACCAAGCCAACTATTATTTTCATACTTCAATCCGCACGCGCGTCTGCGAATTGATGGAAGCAAATTAGTCTCTGTATGATATATTTTGTTGAAATTATTGCGCTAAAATATTGCAAAAAAATTTAATCTAATGTAACAAAAAAATTTTAAGAATTATAAAATTATACTAGCACGCCCGCTTTTCTGATGGGTGAGCTAGTGTTATTTTATAGAGTTTTTTTGTGATTAATAGTACAAAACGATGCTATAGGGGGTTGCTATAATTTTTTAGAGTGTTTTTTGGGGCTTTAAAGTATAACTGTAGAAAAAATATCATCGCGGGGGAAAAAACGTTTAACGTTTAAAATAGTGTAATTTTACATGAATGTTACTTAGAAATGTGTTTTAATGTTATGCAAAAATTAACAAAATGGCAATGTGCAAAAATTTCCACTTACCGCACTCTTGGAGACGTCGGCACTGATGAAAAACCCGGGAAGAACTGTCAGTTTTCGTGGCGAAATCCGGTGAACTTGATTGCTTTTTGATATCTCTGACGTGTACTGATAAGATAGCAGACTGTGAAAAATCAATACTTGCCACCACGTTGTCAGTTCTTCCTGGGTTTTTGTCGAAAGCACACGTGTCCCAAAAGCTTACAGTCGATAATTGCTTTGATATCTCTGATGTGTACTGATAACAGTGAAAAATCAATAATTTCGTCGTTTTGACCACGTGGCTCAGTTCTTCCCGGGTTTTCGATGAATGCAGACGTGCCAAGGCGTACAGTGAGTTCGAATTTTTTTGTATTGTATTTTTTTGAAGCAAAACATTTAACACTATATTGCATAATTATTTCCCATAAATTTGTCGTTTTCGGGGGGTGTGCGATGATCTTTAAAACGACGCCTAAATCTTAACCTCATCTGAGCCATTTAAATTCGATCGATTCATGGACAAAAGACTTATTCCTATGCTCAACTTGATAAAAAAAAAATTACCTAAACAAATGACGCATTATAAAAAGGCGCGAAAATTAGAATCATTGAAATATGATTATTTTAATTAGTAGTTTTTTGGTTACTAAGTATTGAATCCTTTAAAAACATATCCTAAGCAAAATTACATGAAATTCTGCGTCGAATGGTACAGATTTCATTTAATTATTATAAATTTCTCTCTATATAGAAAGAAATATAACTTTTGGTTTTTTAAAATCAAAATATCTTTAAAATTACTACAGATAATAATTTTTTTCAAGAGACCTTTTTTGTAGAGAATTTTATTATCTACAAAAAAGATCCTTAACAAAATTTGTCTAACTTGCATTCTTATCAAGATATCATGAAATAAAAAGCTCTGAATTTTTTTGCGATATGTCTTTTTGGCTTTAGACACGCAATATTATAGTGTCAGTTGCACGTAAAAATTATTTTCGAGTCTGACAACGTTTTTTCACGTAAATTCTCAATATTCGTATTGATTTGACGAACAGGCACGTGAAAATTCAGTGAGTGTACAAACTACAAATAGATTTTACGGCTGGTTATATAGTGTGAATGTTGGACGATAATTGACGCGTCAGCCTAGCTGAAAATGCGTTGAATAAACCACATCACGTTTGCTCACACATATATATGAGTTCTTTCATTCGTGATCATTTCCGCCGTGTCCTCTTGCATATCATTACCATACAAATACAGCCGGTATACATATACCAAGACAACCTTACTCGCGCCCTCTTGCATATGTAAAACCAACGACTATTATAATAACATTTTGCCGATGAACCCAGCATTGAATACGCGCATTCCTAATTATACACCGAGTGTGCAAATCGCACATTCTGCCTTCACTTCCCGCCGCTTTTTTGTTCTCAGTCTCGGCAACGCCTTGAAAAAAAAAAAAAAATGTATAATCATCTAAACAAGACGAAAAAAAATTTTCTCACAAGATAAAATTATCTATTAAAATTGTATTTTTATTTATTAATTAATTTTTCAACTGTCCAATTCTATATTAACATAGATGACACAGGACAGTGTACAATATTTACAATGAAAAATTTAAATTTATCCAATAATGGACGTATAAAAATATGACAGTATGTATAACATGAATATATACAAAGTGTACATGTTAACAATTATCTCAAAGTAGATCCAACAAATCCACTTATTTATTATTTAATAAAAAAAAATCGAATATTGAATAATATCAGCCAGCAGTAAAATTGCTAGGTGCAACAACTGATGATTAAAAAAAATCTACTCAAAGTTCAACTATCCGTAAATCGGATAAAAAATTCATAATGTTCATATTTACATAAATAATCAGGAGAAAAAAAATTTGTAGTATCTTGAAGTTGATTTTTTATCGCTGTGTTGCGGTAAATTGGATGAAGAAAAGGAGCAACAACTCTACCAGGTGTTTTTCCTCGTTAGTACATGACCTCGTACACGGTGGCCTTTTTGTCGCCAGATCCAGTAACGATGAACTTGTCGTCGGCAGAAATGTCGCAGCTCAACACCGAAGAGGATTCTTTCGACTGGAAGAATACATACATGCCGTTTTTTTATGGATGTACATGTATATATATATAGTTTTTTAAATTATAAAAATCTAAAATGCATAATAAAAAAAAAAAATTAAAAACGCGGCAGAATAACTTCTCGAGGTCGCGCCGCGCGGTTAAAAATACCAACACGCTCTCCAACCTGAGCAGTATAATTGTCGGGAATTTTTCGAGCCGTTATATGTACTCGCGACTGAGAATGAGCGCAAAATACACAAGGAAAACATCGTGTAGCTCGACATGACTGATATATCTTGTAACCAGCTCGTGCGTATAGGGCACGTGGGTTGAGGTACACGCTTGTAAACATGCGCTCGAGGACGTCATTGTATCAGGAGCCGAAGAGTACTTTATGCCTCGAACAAATTTCACTCGAATGACTCGTTTATATATTGCGCGTATAATTAAAACCAACAGAAAATACATCAACCCATGAAAAAAAATTCGTTTCACAAAACTTTTTTTAATTCACAATGAGTGTGTTTACAATGAATATTTTTTCAATGAAAAATCTTAAATGCTTACCTGGAATATCGAGGCACCGTAGGGCGTGCGCCAGGCGTTGAGGAGGTTGTCCTTGCCCGTGGAGACGAACCACTTTCCACAGGAGGCAAAGCGCAGCGACAGTACACAGGATTCGTGCAGGTGCAGCTGGTACTTGTCGGGCTTTGTGGCGTGCAGTACCTCGACATTGGAGTTCTCCATGCCGACGGCGAGCCACTCGCCCGTGGGACAGTAGCCGAGCGAGAAGATCTGCGACGTGAAGTCGTGCTGCTGGAGCTGTCGGCCCTCGCGCAAGTCCCACGACCTCACAGTGTTGTCGAGGCCGCCGGTCCAGAGTTTCGAGCCGTCGGCCGAGATGTCGATGCACGAGGCGCCGTCCGTGTGTCCCTGGAACTGCCGCACGAGCGTCTGGTTCTGCAGGTCCCACACGGCGATGTGTCCGTCGCTGCAGCAGCTGAAGCAGACCTTGGAGTCGGGCGAGATGGCCAGAGCGTAGCAGGCAGGCGCCGCGGACGTCAGTTCTGCCTTGATTCTCGGCGTGGGGCTCGCGAGGTCCCAGATACTGAGTTGACTCGCCTCACCGCCGACAATGAGTGTCCTGCCGTCCGGCAGCAGCTTCACCGATCTGATGTAGTTGTCGCGCTGGAGACAGTCGAGCTGGGAAACGGGTTTCTGACTGGCCGAGCCTCCCTGGCTAATGTCCCACACCTTCACGCACCCCTTGCCGCCCGTGTAGACGTACTTTGTCGGGTTGGATATCGTCACGGCGCACACAACCTCGCCGTGGTTCAGTGTGTTGATCTGTCGCGCGTGTCGAGGAATTCCCGGGCCCGTGAGTGCGTCAGGCGGAAAGGGCACGGGCTGCATTTGACCGTCGCTTGGCACATGGAAGCTGTAAGCTCTAACCAAAAGAAAAAAATTAAATTCCACAAATAAATCAAACAGTTAAACCTCTACATCTATTTTTTACATTTCAGGCAGGATTATACAGCTATATTTATCAAAGCCCACGGCGCACTTGATAAAAATAAATAGGATATACTCACGGCTTGCCTCCAGGCACTCCAATGGCACCCGCGGGTGCCCTCATTGCGTTGTGCGGATCGTAGAGCTGCTGAAGTGAAGGCGGTCCCCGAGGTGCTCCGTAGCCGTTGTAAGCCATCATGTCGACGTGTGCATGAAGACCGCCAGGTGGTAGATGATGCGCTGACGGTCCTGAGGGATAGTGCGGTGGATATGCCCCAGCAATTCCCTGCGGTGGTGGGCCCTGTAGATGCTTGCTTGAACTCGAAGCCTTCATCCCACCGGATGCTGAAGTTGGCGTCATCGGTTTGGATATTGGTGTTGTTGGTTTCTCACGTTCTTCCATCTTCTTCGCCGATGGTGTACTGGCATTACTGCTCGTGCCGCTTCGAGGTGAGTGTGGTGGCACGTCCTTCTTCACTTGCACGTTTGAGTTTAGAGATGAAACTTTGTCCAACCCATTTTCACGCGGCGATGTCGTGCCATTTGCTACTGGGCTTGTTGGACCCTCACTTGCATCATCCACCACCAGGTCTTGATCACTTTTTTCACCGTCACTCATCTGATAGGGGGGCACAAAAAATTATCAAATGAGCACATCACAATTATTTCGCACTTAATCCCGACTTTTGTTCTGTTTACTCACGTGTCCATTGTCCTTTTCCTGCTCTTTCTTCATTTTTTTTATGTGCAGAGGGTGATCATGGTGATTTTGAGGGTGGTGCGTGTGATGTGACTCCTGAGGGGATCGTGGCCTACTGTATTTCTCACCTGGAGATATTGAGCTTCGCTGAAAAAAATATCATTCAAATGCTTCATTAATTTTTCACGTGTTTTTTCCAACTTTTTGAATAAAAATTTAAGACCTATACGAATATTAATATTAATGTATGATAAAAATTATCGAGTGGAATTGTTTATTAGCAGGAAAAAAAAAAAAATGTTAAACGTGTCGCATGAATATGCTGATAAAAATTAAAAATGAAAAATTTATTTATTACAATAAGTATTTTTTTTACGTATATATACATATCTTTTAAATATTTAATATATTATTAAAACCATGGACAAAAAAAAAAAAATTTATTTCTACTCGAAAAAACATAGTGAAAATGAAATTAATTTTAGCATAATAAAAAAATAATTCATTGATAATATAATTATAGAGTTTTACTCGTGGGTAATATCGATTTTTCTTGCATATTTTTAATTAGCATTATGACGGTAAAATATTGTAAAAACTCAATACATCTGATAATTACTAAAATTCATCGGCAATATACCTCGCGATTACCATAATTAAAATATATTCCAATTTACAGCTACCGCGTGCAAGCATGAATAGAGAACCCGATTAATTACTTCTGTTATTACGCAATACCCGATGAAAACTGAAATTGTAATGAATCAAAAATTTTAAATAAAATTTTTATAATCACTATCAACACTCCCAATCACATAACCGCGTTACACAAGCCAAAACGTCACGATGGCTTTGATGAATTAATTATTCCCCTATATCGACTTCTGCTTTGACACGATTGAGGGTCCCTGCCACTAATTGACAATGGAAACAATCCGAATATAGCGGGGGTGCAGAAAGCCGAATATATCCATAACAATATGCGCACACACACTGTACCCTCGGAAATCATGAAATTCAACACTCACTCATATATGCGCACATATGTGCAAGTTTATAAAATTTCCAGCGCAACTATATAGTTAATGAAATTATCCTATCACGCTGAAAAAATTAAATAATCCGCGGAATTATAAGCGAGTGAATAATTTATCGTGGAGAAGGCGGGAAAAAAGTGAGAAAAAAAAATGTGCAAATTAATAAAACGAGAGGGAAAAATTATTCGCTCGGTATATTGAGCTTTACGCTGAAAGGAAGTGTGTGAAGAGGGATGGCAGTGATTGCAGACTGCGAGTTGAGGGCGAGAGACCTCGTGCAGGGGAATGAAAGAGCAGAGGGAGACAAAAGAGGGTGTCGAGATGGAAGAGCGGCAAAGATGTATAAGAGTATGCCCTCGAGGACTTGGCGGAGTGGAATGAGAGAACAGTGAACATCCGCGTGCACACACGTTAGTGGTAGTGTGTATGGGGCGAGGGCTTGTATGTGACGGAGAATAAAATAGAATGGTAAAAGAATGAGAGGGCGTCGATGGGCGTTGCGCGGCTCTACGATGATTACAGGCTCAGCAAACCTATAATACTCTCATCCTCGCCTTCTTCGCGTCGCTTTCAGCCATTTTTTTCACCATCATCCTCTGCTCCGCCGGCGTCTGCCCCCTCGGATCGCGCGCGCACGGTATCTTGTCTATACTCGACGCTTTTTTTCCTTCCTCTCCATCAGCCTTCCAAAACGCGCTTCCTTTGCCATTTATATTCTCCTTGCCGCCTTCCGTTCCCGCGTTGCCTCTCCGCTCACGAAAACGTAAATCTTCGGGCCCGGCACGTGACGTTTGTATGCGCTCGTACGTCATGCCGCGCGCGCGCATTTTTTTTCAATTGTTTCACGAGCCATGCACAACGAAATTGAAATAATCCATCCATTTTTGGCATTTATTTTACTGTTTTCGCGAGTGTACGTGAGTGTGTGTGTGTCTGATAAATGCGAAATAATAAATGTTCTTTTGTCCATGGTTTTCTTGGTATATACTTGATGGGAAATAATTTTTTTTTATGTCTACTCACGTGTCTCTCCTCTGTCGAACTAAGCCCTGCAACATAAACAATAAAATACAAATGAGTGAATTTAATTTCTTTATTAATTGAATATATATTCTTACACTGTTAGAAAATAATGGTACTGAGCGCCATTCTAGTAGGGTACGCAGTGCCATATTATATAGCATTTTGGGTGTATAACCGAAATATGGTAGAAAATGCTATTCTATACTAGTAAAATCTGCCATACGACTGGTAAAATATGCTATGCCGTATAGTGAAAAGTGCCATACTGTGTGGTAGAAAATTCTATCCGTATAGCACAGGATGCAATTCGTATAGCACAAAATGCTATCCGTATAGCACGAGTATTATCATATTAAAAAAAATATTATATTTACCACGGATTTTTTTTTGTTTAAAGTGATTTTTATTCTTGCAATTGTAATCATCGAGGTATCAGAATTTGATATCACCGATAGGGCGGGGAAATTTCCGAATGAAAAAAACCCCGCAATCATGAGGATTTGAACCTCGGTTCCCCGCGTTGCAAGACGAGCGTCTTACCCCGCAGCCAACCGGTCAACTAATTCAACCATAGTATTTTTTGCTTAAATGCGGGGTTTAAGCACTCGACCTGCACATGGATATCCAACACATTCACACATTTGGCATAGATGCACCACATAGAACATGGTGACCTATGAGTGACAACTTTTACTACCCAGTATAGCACTTTTTCCTATACGTATGCTACGTATTGCTATACGTATGCGATGAGTCGCTATACACTCATGCTGCGTATTGCTATACGTATACGACGTGTGTCTTGCTAGTATAGTAACGATTACCAAATGTGTAGTATTATGTACCATACTATGAGTATGAGAGAATGAGCCATACGTGTAGCATTTTCAGCTATGCGTATGGTAAATATTGCCCAAATATATAGTGGATTTTCACATAATTCGGGTATGCACCCAAAATGCTATACGAGTATGGCACTCAGCACCATTATTTTCTGTCAGTGTATAGAAAAATTAAAAATTTTTTATATAGTAGTAGATGAAAATAATTGCTTTTTGTCGCTATTTTCACACTTTTTAAGTAGAAAACCCTATTTTGCGTCAGCCAAAAAAATTAGTTAGAAATATAAACAATGATTAATTCAAAATTTCGGAATTAATTGATGCAAGCAAATTATTAATTTATTTTCAAGCTGCGATTTACTTAATATGCAATTTATTGACTCTTAATAAATTTTATTTACTCAATTTTATTTATAAATAACCCTTTTTTCAGTGCAGTCACTATCAAAAAACGAAAGAATATGAAAATAAAAACTAAAATATAGAATTACAATTTTCTGTCGTGTTGGATTGTTATTAAAAATCAGTAGCCAGCAATATTGGCACATTTTCGAAAGATCAACCAGGCGCAATAACGGTTTTATTGTGCGGTACAAAAAATATATATATTTCCACAGTTTTTTTTTTTTTTTTATGGCTAAATGCATATACATGTTTGGGAGGGCGTTTTCGTGCGTTTTCCCCGGTGAACAACGACCAGCAATATGGCAGAGCTATATGTGCATGCACACGCGTCAGTGGCGGCGAGAATACCAATAACGATGGGTATATACGCGCGCGCGAGTCTGTATAAATAATCTTCATGAATATTTATGCTTGCACGATTTTCACAAAACCGCCCGTTATTCGCGTCCCCCACATACACCCCATCGCGCCCATATTCGACCCTCATTCGCGTTCACTAACATGGCGCGTCAGCAAACACACGCTTCGAAAGTGGATAGCGCTTTGAAAATTTCCACCTGAGTGTTATGGCCCCCTACACATTTTTTGCGCCCTTTGCCGCGCCCCCCGCTCGTCCGCCGATCGCACCACTCGACTCCCCTCGCTCTGTACTCGCTTCGAGATCAAACGGGACTGGGGAGGCAAAAAAAGAGCAGGATGAAATAAAAAAAATTGAATGAAAAAGAAAAAAGGGAGATTCGCGCGTTGCTGCACCTGGCTTACGATTAATTGGCGGCGCTCGGGCATGCTCGGCCATTCGAGACGGAAAGTGGGCTGGCAAAGAGTGGAATTTATGCTCTTCAAGGGGGTGAGAGGACGAAGCAAGATAAAAAGCAGAGCCATTCAATAGTCCATTCGATATATCCTCGCCCAATTCAATTTTTACTCCAGTTTTTTATTTTATCTTTTAAAACATATATACGTATATGAATTTTCGATTATCTCTGGTAATTAAAAATAAATTATCTCGTAATTATTACAATTATTTCATCAACATAACGATCAATTTAATTTTAATTACTCATTATTAGTATATAAATGTCATATTTTATAAATATATCCTAGCGAGTCAGTTGACAAGAAAATTATTAAACAATAATTACACAAAATTGAAATTCCAACTAACGACATAAAGTTTTTTAACGATGAAAAAACATTTAATAAATATTAAAAAATATTCGTAAAGTGATTTATCAACGTCTGATCACTTATTCAATAGATTTTCGACGAAATTTGGCATTTATAATGTCCACGAAGAGATGTAGCATCGAGATAAAAATTATTTACGCTTAATTTCAACCCTAAGGGATGAAAATAAAGTCCAGTCAGACTAGATAGAGACTTTGATTCGTATTTTAAAATCTTCTAAAACGTTTTTCTCACGATAAAAAATTTTTTACCACAATTATATTAAATGTACTCTTTGATGATCGGTTAAGGAAAATAATTGTTATTTGGTGTTCAAGCCTCAATGAGTGCATAATTATATCATTTGAACGTTATATTACCGATTTATAATTTTTTTTAACAGTTAAAATATAGCAAAAACACAAAAATCTAAAGAAATGTTGCGTAAGTAAAAAAACACGAATTAATGACCGGCCGTGTTCCAGTTAATGACCGCTCCAACAAATATTATTAATAAACTGTGCAAAGAAATAAGTTTTAAGTTTTTAGGCATTGAAATTATTTTATTCAACTCATGCGCGCTATTCATGTTTTATCGCGCCTAAAAACCGAACCCTAAATAGCCGTTTACCGACTGGTGACAATTACTTGTCATAACTCAATAGAAATTTCTACAATATCGGCAACTGTGGAGTAATGAAAATAAACGTAACTATTTTCTGAGTTATAACGAAATAGTGGCTAACAACAGCTCTCTGTTATTACCCATTGATGCTAAAACAGAGATGCGGAATGTTTTTGACATGGTAAGTAATTGTCACCAGTCGCTAAACAACTCTTTAGGCTTCGTTTTTTAGGCAAGAATAATACTCAATAGAAATTTCTACAATATCGGCAACTGTGGAGTAATGAAAATAAACGTAACTATTTTCTGAGTTATAACGAAATAGTGGCTAACAACAGCTCTCTGTTATTACCCATTGATGCTAAAACAGAGATGCGGAATGTTTTTGACATGGTAAGTAATTGTCACCAGTCGCTAAACAACTCTTTAGGCTTCGTTTTTTAGGCAAGAATAAAACATGAATAACGCGCAATTGTTGAATAAAATTATGGGCGCAACATGTAGGCTAAGTCATAACCTGTCAGATGCGATGTTTTCAGCACTCGTCTCCGGTGGGCAGTATGCACTCGCTTCGCTCGTGCCTGCGCACCTACGACTCGTGCTGAAAACATCGCGCTGACACGTTATGAATAACTTAGCCTACTAGTTACGCCAATAACTATTAACTAATCGATAATTAACCTAAAGAGTCACTTTATAGGAATAAAATAGAGTGAATTTTGTTTGTTTTGACTCAATCGTAAACGAGTGTTTGAGGTTAGGCGAACTTGAGCTGGTCATCAACCGGTGAAACGCCGTTCGCAATGCACATGTTCCAGTTAATCACCGATTTCGGCTAGTACACGCACTTTGTAATTAATTTCCGATTTTTACAACTATCCACTCGTCTGTACAATGATACACGCGTCTTCCGTAAAAATTTGGCAATCAAATAGTATTTTTTTTATTATCTCAAAGAGCCGTATTTTTGTTATTCTGTCAACTTAAGTGCCAGTGGTTATTAATTGATACCTGGACAGAAACCAATTGATACCTGGGTAGTTACCCTATAATATAGGAAATAAAAACGATAAAAAATTCGATTAAATTGATAAGAATGGCTTTGAAATGTTAAATAAAATTTGAATTATTGTTAGACTAACCACCATTGCTCTTGAGATCATCAGGTTGACCGCGATGATGATCCGCCTTGCTGAGCATGGACAGGGGATGCGTAGAGTTGGTTCCAGGTGTTGTAGCGGCACCGGGGGTGATGCCAAGACCGAGAAGTGCGGCGGAAGCGGAAGTGGGAACAGGTAGTCCACCAGCCGGGCCAAGACCTGGAAGTCCTGGTATCCCAGGATGCGGCCCAATTCCGGCTCCTGGTGGCATCGCTTGTGCGTGCATCTGTTGCAACAGTCGAGGAATATCGGGCCGTTGTTGCTGAAAAAAAACAAGTTCAGAATTACCCTGCAATTACGCCTTCATCGATGCATCACCCTAATAACAACCAATTAGGCACTCGGCGACCCCCTACGCCATCTGTTGGGCGAGAAGCGGAAAAAAAGACTTCAGTCACCCAAACACGTATACAGGAAGTACTCTCCATCAATATCCAACAATTATTTTTTCTTGCCAGCCTATATATCCCGGCGATAATAAGTCATTCGCACCCCCGGGGTCACGCTGTCGTATGTCAGGGCGGCTTGTTAAACGCAACGCGTGTTTTATCGACGTCCAGGGACACGTGCAGGAGCAATTTACTGAGATAGCATATACAGACCGCCATCATCACGAGTTTGTTTACCAGACGATATTTAAAATGGCGTATACATGGGGGACATGAGAGCATTCAAACTCAGATTTTTTTTAAAAAAACGAAAAAAGGCCAGCAAAAAAAGCTCATTCCCAAACATAATTATTTATATTTAACGCATATAGATATATTTGGTAAATAACGAATTATAATTTATTGCATGTTGAAAAATATACGTTCATAATTGGATTATGGTAAATCGATTTATTAACAATGAATCTACTTGCGATAGTAGCACGAAATATTTGATTTTTTACATTAAAAACCATTTTTTTAATAGTTAACATTGATTTATTAACTGGTAATAAATCGATGTTTGTTGCTGTATAAGCTGTTTTAGGCGTAGTTTCTCAAAAAATCGGTTTTAAAAGTTTTCTTTTAACCGGGGGTAAAAAGGGTTAGCTATATAATCATTTCTATAACGAAAGCAGTTGTCAATTTTAATATTTACCTTTTTTTATTTAAACAATAGGCTAAAAGAGCTATAAATAATTATTTTGCGGTAGTGATTATGGTTGGAAATTTATAGGAGATGTCTTTCCAAACATTTTGGCGCATTATTTGTTTCAAAATGTTCATTAAGGCCAGAGAAATTTAATTTTCTTATATTAACAGTTTAAACAAATAACAATTGCGCGCAAACTACGCATGCGAACCGGGCTTTTCTTTTTCTCAAAATTATCTATCCTTTTAATTCTAAAAGGCGCAGTAGGTTTAAAAACGTTTTGAAAAAAAGTAATTTTATAACTATAACAATTTAAATAAAAAAATCTTTATATCGTATCGGGTTTTTGGAATTTTTTCGTCAATTTGCGGCCATAATGTTTGTCGATAATTTTAAAAACAACCCCCTTTTCCAAGTGGGGTTGGTAAAAAAATAAATATTCAAGCCGTACCTTTTATACATTAAATTTTGTATAACGTCTGAGATGTTTACACGCGTAAATAAGCGATATATTCACAGTTACTAAATGCCTCTCTCAGTGTGGTATAATCAAGCAAAAAACATGACAAAATATTATAGAAATTAAATTTTAAAAAATAGTTAAATTGATGATTTTTAAATGTTTTACGCACACAAATCGGCGGAGAAAATATTTTCGCATGGTTTGGCATGATCTTCATTGAATAAAAAAAGCCCAGCGGGGTTGGATGCGGGTGCCACCCCTCGAGGCAAGCATCTAACAATCGAGGGATGATGGGGATATAACTGGGGACCTTCGCGCACGCTGTCCACTAGAATAGATGCGAGAGACGTCCGATAAACTCGTTACGGGCGCCAATGCTGCTTATCGTGGATTTCACTTAGGCATTTAGGGCGGCCATGCGCCCCCAGGGACGTGCGCCCAATCCCCGTGTATATTCGCATCGAGAGGGTGCACACGCATGCAAGGGCGGAAGAACCCTCGGACTCGGTTGCGCGACTGCGATAGTTATTTTCGCGATAGGCACGAGGGTTCGTGGCCACCGGAAGCTGCCCACACCCTCGACTGATCACCACAGGGGATGTTTCTCTCACCAGGACAATAATGGCCCGCAAGGGCTGATGCTATACGACCCTCCTACGGTATAGAATATAAGTATAAGCCACCCTAGGCTGTTAGACAGTCTGTAATTCGTTGGGGCATTAACTTTCGGCAAGCTGTATAATAGGGAGGATTAGGGATGGCTGTATAGTAGTCCATTAAGCCTATTGCCTCGTACGTGTAGAGACTGTCAGGATTAATTTTCATATTGAATGCCCACTGAGGGAGTCACACATCTCAAAAATCCATCCACTAATTATTTTTTATACTCGCTCAGATTTTTCGGGTTTTTTTTAGAGATCTATTTCGCGATATGTTTAAAAAGTATGATTTATTTATTTATTTATGTTTAAGTATTTTAGGATGACTTTTAGAAAGAAAAAAAAATTTTTTTGAGCATAATTTCATGGAAATCGCCGGGTTTTTGTGATTTTTTTTTTTGGATTTTTGATGATAATTCGGTAATTGAGCGATATAATGAAAAATATTGTTAGAGTTGAATGATTTGGGAGAAAATTTCCTATAAAAAATGTTACATAAATTTTTTTGTATCTCTTAGAATTTTTGAGATATGACCGAATTTAGGAAATTTTGATTTTTCAAAATATCTCGAAAATGAAGCAAAATATCGAAAAATGTTATTCTATCTTTTTTGATAAAAAGTAGATTCTCTATGATTTTGGTTCTATAACATTTTTCGTTATCTCGCTTAGATATCAAGTTATCGACAAAAAACGGAGAAAAATTGCAAAAACTACCCGTTGAATATTTGAGAAATACATTTTTTTCTTTTTCCTCATCGATAAAATGAATTCGACTATTTTTGACTGATGTAACAAAGATTTTTCGCCCTTTTCACTCTATTAACGCGATGGTGGTAGTGATTTTAAGATTTTTACAAAGTGTAATAAAGTATAAATTCTCTGGTGTGTGTTTCAGTCATGGGGATAATTTTATCGAGTCTCCACGTGGCTGAAATTGAGCTAGCCCTTGATCTAGAGTATCTCAGACCCTTAAAACCACCCTATATACTTACAAAAACCCGTATATATAAATCAACGTCAAAATATACGTGTATCACTGATAGTTCACGTGTAGTCCAAAAAAATCTTATCGCGTCCCACCATTCAAAGGGGAATAATAAATAACCTCCAAAACAAAAAACCACCCTAAACCACCTCATCAACCATAAACTCATGAATTAAAATCCTCCCAAAAAACCCCATAACCCCTATCCCCAAAACACCCTAAATTAAACACAAAACTTTTTTCCACTTTTCCCCATATCTTAAAAATCAATCAAAAAAAAATCATCCCCTATATCCAAAGCAATCTGTCAATTATACTCACAACAAAAAATACAAAA